>BHFT01003682.1:0-59926 GCA_004320025.1 Laticauda laticaudata
ATAAGGAGAAACTTTCTGGCAGTGAGAACAATCAACCAATGGAACAGCTTGCCCTCGGAAGTTGTGGGAGCTTCATTACTGGAAGATTTGTCAGAAATTGTATAGGGTCTCCTGCTTGGGTGGTGGGTTGGACTAGATGACCTACAAGGTCCTTTCCAACTCTGTTAATCTGTAATCTGAGTCATGTAGGGGTGGGTAACTCAAGGTAATCATAGAATCATAGAGCGAGAAGGGATCTCAGAAATCTTCTAGCCCAGCCCTCTGCTTAAAGCAGGACTTTTATATCATCTTAGTCAAATGGAATTACTGTAACTGAATATTTCATATGTCAGTTTTATCAGCATATGATCAGTTTATCTCAGCCTCCAGATTTTTGGAACCACAACTTCCCTTCTGCCTCTGAATACTGACAGTCCTACTTCTAGCACGAGTACCAGGGCAGGCTGAAG
Source organism: Laticauda laticaudata (assembly GCA_004320025.1). Lineage (NCBI taxonomy): Eukaryota > Metazoa > Chordata > Lepidosauria > Squamata > Elapidae > Laticauda > Laticauda laticaudata. The sequence goes on from BHFT01003682.1 coordinate 450, forward strand.
ATGAGGAAAATGAGGGTTGAGGCTGATGTGGCTTGCTCCAACTGCCCATCTGCAAGAAAATCACAGGAGTAGCCATGTTCTCACGCACAGAAAGGAGGCTGATAGGCATAATGCAAAATGAGAACAATCATTGATCAGTCCATGAGATTGTCCCAATGGTGCTTTTTCAAGAGGCAACTGGACTTTTTTGTTTTTCTTTGAAGACATTTCACTTCTCATCCAAGAAGCTTCAAAGAAAAACACAGCTGAAGAAGCTTCTTGGATGAGAAGAAGAAAAACAAAAAAGTCCAGTTGCCTCTTGAAAAAGCACCATTGGGACAGTTATGATCTGGATGACTGAAAATCTCAGTAGTCAGTCCATGAGATTATTCACCCACCATGGATAGATAACTATGGCTATGGGATCTAACTAGAATGGTCAAGGGAAGCCAGATCCCTGAGCGAGCCTTTTATTTCTTTCAGTCTCATAAACTGGCTTCTGCTAAATCACTAAATGCACAAACAATAAAATATGTCTGCCATAATATGGCATAATTTTTTTTTTACTAAATAGTTGCAGATGCTAACTGGTGATTGATTAAATAATTTCTGAGTACCTAATGGCAGTTTTTGTAAATTGTTAATTACTGAGAAATCCTCAATAGTTGGGAATACTTGTAATTAATTCTATTTATATGGTGAGGGGGAACCCAGAAGGCATAGATGCAGAAAATAGCTTCTCTCTCACAAGCGTATAAAATAATTTGGAGGTGGAATCTCGAGCCATAGAGGAGAAAGCCTGAATGGCATTAAGTGACTGCGACTGGGAAATAATCAGGCACAGGTGTGAGTTGAGTGAATCTCTGGTACAACTACTCTCTATACACAGCCTATGTCTGTACAGACACATATTCAGAAATGTAGTTAATGTTTATAAATATAACTAAATATGGAGAAACACATGCTGTACAAGAACAAATTAACCTACCTCAAAGGGCATTTCCTATGCACTGATAAGAACATACACAAACAGGAAGAACAAGAGTCTAAGACTAAACCATCTTCCAAAGAGATGCTTCTTATGGAGACCAGAGATCTACATACAAATATGGGCAGCTGTTGCTGATGGAACATATCTGCCCCTGGGCTTACTCATTCTAAATCCAGGGTGTTTTTGAGGGCTCAGCCTTCAATCCTGAGACCTGATCCTCTAGGTGTCAACCCATTGAAAAGAATGCTGAAAAACTATGGAGCCCTGTTGCTTTTTATAATATCAGTATGATCCCTGATTGAATGCCCATTTGTCCAACAGGCAGATTGTCTGTTTTTTGGCAGAAGGGAGATCAGCCCTTCAATGAAAGAACATTTGCCTTGCCTGCTTTAACTGACACTCATTAACCTTTCACTGGGCACTTGTGCAAGAGGCCAACTTCTGCTAAAAAGCCCTGCTCTGAAATGGCTACTTTGCCCTGTGGACTGCCTCTTCCCTCAAGGTTAATGTCCCAAACCACCAAAAGTGCTGCTTCAGAGGAAAGGGAGGCTTGTGGTTATTTCAAAGGTTATGTGAGTGAAAAGAACAGGCGATAGGAACAGACGGTACTTTCTGACTGCTACTGATGCCAGGCCTCCAAACTAGGATAAAAGTGATTCCACCATCATCGAAGTCAGCAGCCCCAGCAACCAAGTAGTCTTTGCCCAATCCTACGAGTAATTCTGTGGTTGGCTGGTTGGTAAAAGGATACAATTGAACCCATTATTTTCACGTATAGGACTTCTATTCTCAAGCATCAGTGAGGGTTATTTTCCTTATTGGATTGTTCAGGCAGACACAAAACATTTATCTAGAAAGATAGTATACATACATGGGGGGGAGAGGCAATTTTTTTAAAATAATGTAAGAGTGGATAGTGAAAAAATACAATTCTTCATAATGGGAAAAGGATGTTTAAAGTACATCAGAATTATTTAACATACTTCTATTACTACTATCACTATTTTATTAAATGATAAATGATAAGGATTTGTTTACCATTGCTTCAAGGCAGGTTAATCTTATAAATCTGTACAGGGACTAGTTGCTTGGGCAAACCAGCAGTCAATAAATCCCACCAGAGTTAAACACTTTGGAGCTGAGTGAAACATTTAAGATCTTGTTTAACTCCTTTACTGGATTCAGTAGGATTCAAATGGCTAATTCCTGGCTTGATCAAGTCTTTTCTGATGTATATATATATTCATTTAGACTGCAAGGGAACTTAAAAGTAGTCCAAAGTGGCGCAGCAGAAATTTGAACATGATTCATTGATTCCTGAGCATTGCATCACGGCGGTTCTCCAAGATTCACTATTACCATCTTTTCTATAACTAAATCTGTGTTTCAAACATCTAAGGACAAAACTAGGGGGAGGGGGATTTCTGACATTTTACCAACTGATCACCTCCTTCAGCTCATCCAAAATTAATAGATCAGACTGAAATCACAACATCCCTTTCCTTACAACAATGACATTTCATTGTATGAACTTTAAACAAACATGGAGAATAGTAATTTGCTTGATTAGATTAGATAGATCAAATGACAAATTACGCCCGTATAAACAAAATAGAATTCACTTGCCTTCTGAAACCAACTAGAATCCCTCAGGCACTTTAGGAAGCTAACTTTGCAACTTCAGTGAGGCAAAAGTAGTATCCCCAACAGAAATTCACCAGCAGATCTCAAAGGATCAAGACATGGAGGAAGCTTCTGCTCTTGTAAATTAAACAGCAAAAGAAATTAAACCTGCAACTCTCTGTATGGGGCACAGAAACTGGAAGAGCAGTCACTGCAACTGATGGAGTAGTAATTATGCACTCTTGGCAAAAGGAAGTGGTCAGACACGTAGCTGCGGCTTCACAACTTTTTTTTGAAAGCACATCTCATTTCATACACTGCAATTTCTGATCCTTCAGATTGCAAAAGCATGATTTTCAGTTGATTTTGCTGGATGAACTATAGGATTATAGAAATTCTGGGAACATTCATGAGTTCCCTTAACTCCCTTACTGCAAACAGTGATCATTCAAATGGAGTTTTCTATCCAGGTGACTAGGGGATACTAGTGCATTGCACACCAAAACAACTAGACACAAGAACAGTTTCCCCCCATGCCATCACCCTGCTAAACAACTAATTCCCACAACAATGTCAAACTACTTGGTAAGGCTGTATTACTATTATTCTTTTCATCTTCCCTATTTACCTACTTCCTTATCTTCTTATGACTATAACTTTGTATTAATTGTGATACTTGGTATCCTAGTGTGATTTATGTTGATTGCTTATTTAGTATTCTATGACTATCACTGAGTGTTGTACTTTATGATTTATGATGAATGTATTTTATGATTATGATCATGATTTATTAGTTGTTGCTTGTATGCACACTGAGATTTTATGCACCAGAGAGAAATTTCTTGTGTGCCCAATCACACTTGGCCAATTAAGAATTCTATTCTATTCTATTCTATTCTATTCTATTCTATTCTATTCTATTCTATTCTGTTCTCTTCTGTTCTGTTCTTATCCTATTCTGTTTTATTCTACTTTGGTTACAATACATCCAAATGATTAAGTATTGAGCTCGGTTCCTGGTGACTATAGAGACTAACGCCTACCACCTTACTCTATATATTTTTAAGAATATTCTAGCAATTTCTTATCTGTTGTCTTTCTCTTCTTGCTCTTGCCTCACATCTGCCAAGTTTAATCATTTTTCTAATCTAGTCTGTTGCATCACAAGCCCTACATGTGTGACTTCTGGCAACTTTATAATCACTTCAAGGAAGCAGTCAGTTTTTATTTGGCTATAAGGTGACTTGTAAGAAAGTCAAGAAAAAAGGAAATTAAATTCTTTTTTAAAAAATCCAAATTAATGGTATAAGAAATGAGTTTAAGAAATGTGAAGCTACAAGAACAGAATCTTGCAAACCTGAATGCATTTCTCCTCTCCCATCCATTATCTTCATGAGAACTAGGAGAGACTTGTCTGAAATTATTACTCACATTATTTTCTTGGTCTGGGCTCAGCCTCCTTTATCTGATCTTTGCTTTGATACTGGCTTTTCTTCCAGTCCTTCAAAGCATTCCCTCTGTTTTCTACAAAAAGTGGATAGCAGAACTTGCACTGCATGAGAGGGCGCTCCCATGCACTAGAGCAGGGGTCCCCAACCACCGGGCCTCGGACTATTCCTCACACACACACCTCAACAGCCTACACCCCAAAATACAATTCACTATGGAAACAGAAGCCAAACAATCACATTCCCTTCCTAGATGTCTTAGTATACAAAAAATCCAATGGCTCCCTAGGACACACCATCTACCAAAAGAAAAACAATACAAACCGCTATCTACATGCATCTCAACACACCCCAGCACAGATCAATTTCCATAGCCAAGAACTCATCTCCAGACCAAAATGCTTAGCCGATGAACAACACTTAAAAACCGAACTACACACTCTCACTAATGTACTTACAGCCAATGGATCCCAAAAAAGAAGATTACACCTAATCCAAAAGAAACCCCCAACCAAGCCAAGACAGAGACAAGAGAATGGCAAGCCCTCCTCCCATATATAAAAGGCACTACAGACAAAATCAGCAAGATCCTCCAAAAACACAACATTAAACAGCATTCTGCACAAACAGAAAAATATCCACCATCCTAAGAAACCCTAAAGACAAAATCGAGTTAGAAAACCAGGAGTATACGAAATCCCTTGCACTGCCTGCCCCACCACATACATAGGACAAACTAACAGAAGAATTAGTGCACGCATTGAAGAACACAAGAACTCAATCAAAAAAGAAGAACTGACCTCTTCCCTGGTCCAACACCTCAAAGCCACAGGACATGAAATTTGACTTTAAAAAATACCAGAACCATCGCCAAAACGAACACTTCAACAACAGAATAATCAGAGAAGCCATAGAGATAGAAAAACGCCCACACAGCATGAATAAACGAGATGATACTCCCGCTACCAACCATTTTGGAAACCTGCCCTCATTAATAAACGAGTACCTAACATGAAGAATGACACCAGACCCACACCCACAAGTGCCACACAAGATGCTACCAACCACGCTTCCACGCAGAAAAAAAGATTCACACCACACAAGAAGAGGAGACACGACCACGAACCAGAAGCCATACTGCAGCTGCACCACTACCCACTTCAACCCCTCTGACCCATACAAAGAAGCAAACTGACACCACCATGAAGATGTGGCATGACCACGAACACGAAGCCAAACAACAAGATCACAGCTCACCAGCTCAAATCCCCAGCAACTAAGCTCTAACCCTGAGCACAGCCAGGCCCCCAACCTAAGCAGAACACACCCCCAGCCAATCAGCACACAGAACCCCCACCAATCAGAAACACAGCCAAACCCCACCCAATCAAGTCACACCCCCACTAGCAGTTTAAAAGGAAGAAGCAGCTGCAAGCTCACATTACTCTTGAGAAGCACAGAGCTGAAAGAAACAAGCCTGAAGATGATGAATGAGACCTTCATCGAAACGTTGCCTAGGATACTTTCCAATTCTACACGGGAAGAAAACCCGAATATAACCAAAGATCCACATACAAATACTCGCAAAAACTCAGAAAAACATATATATATATAATATGCAGTTCAACTTCCTTCGGTATTATCCCATGTCATTGTAGTGCTTTTAAAGTTGCAGCAACGTTTAGCAGAATCTCAATCTGCCATCATCAGGCAGATGATGTATACAACTCAATACAGAAGCTGATGATGGCAGATGAGATTCTGCCGACACCACCATAATCATTATGGTTCTTTCATTTAACAATAACTATTTGTTCCACCACTTGCTATAGGAATAGGATTGGATAAGGAATAGGACATTTTAAACCAATATGTATATAACTTTCCATTGCCACTTCATCTAATAAAATAATTCTTATATCAAATTCTATTAATTTTTATATTGTAAAGTATCTATAAGATTATATCTTTCCACACTTTTTGTTCTAACCGTTGATAAAATAAATCCCATATCTTATAATATTGTTTTTTCTTCTTGTTCTCTAATTTTCAAAATGTTCTATTTTATCATTTCAGCACATTCCACTATTTTTTCTTAAAACTTCCTCCTGTGTTGGTATTTTCTCATTTTTTTCAAATTCTTTGCAAATACAATTCTAGCTGCTTGTTGGAACATTCACAATCAAATATATCAGTTCTCTACTGTATATTTGTACATATTCTCTGGTTTAACATCAAGATATTTCTGGTTTAAAAATATCAATATTTCCTGGCTTAAATCAATATGACTTTTTGTCCATCTTTTTCCAACCATATGTGGATTGTAGTCCAATATTTTTTCGCCTCTGCACATGTCCACCACATAATGGTAAAATGAGCCATTTCTCTGATGACATTTCCAACATTTTTCAGATTATTCCTTAAACATGCTTGCTATTCTCGTTGGGGGAAGATTGCCACCTGTAAAACATCTTATACAAATTTTCTTTTTGTGCAAGTTAAATTGTTCATTTATAATTTTGAGACCATAGTTTTTGCCATTTTTCTAAGTCAATCCTTTATCCAACAATTTTCCCCCATGCAAATCATTGTTTCTTCAACTTGTTCTTCTTTAAATTTAATCTATTAAATATCCATATATTTCTTAATCACCTTTTCCATCAGTACCTGTTAAAATTTTATCTAAAGCAGTTAGTTTATCATAAAAATCTTCTGTTTTTGAGAATCTTTATCATATCAAGAACGTATTTGCACATATGAAAACCAATTCAATCCTTATATCTCGTTGCTCAGTTCTTGCATAGATTTAAGTTCACCCTTTTCTATTATAATTTCACCATATCGTAACTGTTTTTGTTCCATTTTTATAATACCTACTGGATATGAAAACGCTTCTATAGTTGAAAGCCAGACTGGAAATTTTCAAATAGTGTTTGCCTTTTTAATCTTCTCCCATTTAATAATAAAGCCTCTCGTATATACTGTCTTCTAAATATCCATGTTTTTTAGTTCCTTGTACCCATAGGAAAGCCATGCCCTCCCCAACAACAAATCATGTCCTTTAAGGGTCATAGTCCTAGTATTTCTCAATGTAATCCATTCCTTGACCCACATCAGAGTTGTCGCTTGATAATATAACTCCCAATTTGGCGCGACCCCGAACCCACCTCTTATTCTAGCATCTTGTATAACTTTAATTTTTATTCTTGCTTTTTTCCCCTGCCAGATATATTTCAGCACTATTTTAATTCAACTTCAATCAAAATACTCTTTCCCTTAATCTAATTGGAATTATCTGGTACAAATATAAAATTCTTTGGTAAAATATTCATTTTATATTGTTTGATATTCTGGCCTATTAATGATAAATGTAAGTTTTCCCCATTTTGCTAAGTCTGTCACAATCTGCTGCTTGAGTTTATTCATAAATTATTCTCTTAAGTGTGCCACATCTTGCTGTCAAATATATTCCCAGGTATTTAACCTTATTTGTGACCTGGATTTCCAGGAATTTTGCCAATTCTTCCCTCTGTTTTACTAGCATATTCTCTGGTATATGTGCTCACTCCAATGACATTATTATATGCACAATGATGGAGAAATATTGAAATCTCCACAGTGGAGTAATGGATTGTGAAGACAACAACATTAGCAGAAATGGCAAAATTGATCAGAGATTTTACAAAAGACTGTTATAGACTTTTTCTGAAATGGAAAAAATTATTTATGGATTTGTTGATTAAAGGAATATAATATGTAAAGGGAAATAGGATGCGCTTTTAAACTGAGAGATATGAAAATTTGTCTACTTGTAACTGCTATAAAAGAGGAAAGGAGTTGCTTCTTCATGTATTTTTCTTATCCTGTTCTTTTTCCCAGTTTTTTCCCTTTTTCTTTCTCATTTTCTTTCATATTACTTTTACCTTTTATATCTGAAAAAATATTTAATAAAGCTATTCTTTGAAAATAATCTTAGAGCTCTATTGAAACAAAGACAGACTTATTTTCTTTTAAGTATATGGTTTTTATGTGCTCGGTGAGATAAGTCATTTTAAACCAGAGAAGCACTTTGTATTGTTGCTCTGTAAACCAAGTGCTCTATATTGCTGGTACTGTATGAGTGTGTATATATTACAGGTTTCCCAATGTTTCCACCAATAAGGGAGATTGCTATCCGCCCAGGGCTGTTTGAAAAATGGGTGGCTCTATAAATATTTTAAATAAATAGAAAATATAAAATAAAAGTAATCATGCGTGTCTGTTTATTTTGGGGGGGTTGCATCTTGCCTTCCCTGATCTGTCTCCAGGGCTCTCCACTGAATTCTCGGGGATGAAGTCCCCAAGTCTTAAAGTTGCCAAGTTTGGGGATCCCTGTTTTAAGGTTTCGGTGAGCCTATTATCAAGAGGTTCCCAGATCCCTGTTTTAAGGTTTCGGTGAGCCTATTATCAAGAGGTTCCCACCGTCTCTCTGTCTTATGAGAAACTCCCTCTACTGGGAGCTGATATCTCTTGCACAAGTGGAACATTTATTCACTCAATATTTACTGGGTGAATTATTGTTCTGGAATTACTTACTACTAATGAAATGGCACATTTGGAATAATGACTCATCCCATGACAGAATCAGAGGAATGACATCTCAAACTGAACAGAGTCTCCAATTTTAATTCAGAAAAGAGTATCTTGGTTATTAGAAATTTGGAAAACTGACGCACCAGAGCTGATTCAACTGGCATGGATAAATCAATGATTAATAGGATGCAATAGATAAAGATAAACTTTTTAAAGATAAACTCGCTTATTAATTTCTCTTAGAAGAATTAGATCATGGGATGGCAAATAGCCAACTAATGAATGAAAAGGAAACCATCATCTTCTCACAGACATAAGCACTACTGGTACTTTTTCATCTAGATGCTGGAAAAGTGGTAGTAAATAAGCAATGGAAGAAGATGGGCTACACTAATAATTGTGGGAATGTTTACCTGATTGTTGCCCAGAATATGAATGACAAGCAGCTTTCAATAATTAGAAACAGAATGCCACGAAAGCTAGGCTTCTCATGCTATCCATGTACTTGGTATGATAGTTGCTAGGATATTGGTGAATTTCAACCAACACTTTGGATGAGCAAACCAAAATCTTTTTTCATTAGAGACTCTTACTATATCTCAGCTTTTGCTATAGTGAATGTAAATCTTATTGGGATGGTAATGTGAGGTCTTTATTCTTGCAGCTTTGGTGTCTGGCTAAGAAAGTCTATTGTGCTTACTGGGGTGGGATGAAGGTATTAATTAGCAGAATAATGGGCAACAGCAGGAATTTCTTTCCTTCTCCTCTTAAAATAGAGGAATCCTCCAGGAAATCTAGCAATGAATAATCAAGGATGGCTAGGCACTTCTTGAAAAGAAAGGTAAGCGCCATAAGAAAGGATGTAATGTAATGAGATTTTTACCTCTGACAATAACAAGAACTAGCACATTAACCTGGATTTTAATCTTCTCAAAATTGGGGTACACGCTGTCTTTGACTGCAGGTTGTGAGGATTATTTTTAGCAACAATGTCCTTTTGAAAAAAAATCTTGTCCAGTCTCCCCCCCCTCCACCCCCAAGTTATCTCAATTTTAGGCACCTAAATCAAGAGCACATAGGATTTTTACCACTGTATTCTCACATGGTTATTACAAACAGAAAAATCTGTTGATATACAATATTTCAAGCTGCAACCCCCAGATGCCCTAACCATTGATGATTGCTCAAGTAGCTCAGTAACATCAGGAGGGCCACAGTTTCCTCTGTACATTTCACTGGGGGTGGAAAAAGCCCAGAGAGCAGTGAAGAAATGAGCAAAGCTAAGCAAGTTTCAAAAGGCCTGAAGGCTCCATTTCCAGTCTCAAATGCACTAAATCATTTCAAGGCCAAGCCAAGGACAAAGCTGCTACTGAATAAACAAGAAACAGATCTACTGGACACTTTTACGCTTGCTAAATTGGTCTGGAAGACCTTTCATGCCTTTATATATAACATTGTTAAAACACAATTAGGTCATGTGATATACACATATATCCATGATCAACATAAACTTGATTTACTGAATCCAGTGATCTGGATGTATAGTAAATGACCATTGAATCACAAACCAACTATTGCTTGGATTCATACAACACACTCAGCCAGAAACTAACCAACTACGTTTTAAACTAACATGTTGACAAACTCAGCTTAATGCTTTTGTTTCATGATCGTATCCAGACCTATGGTTGAGAAAGAGGTGAAAGGCTTGTGGCTTTGATTAAACTTCATACATCAAGACACCCAAACCAAGGGTGCATCCAACAGGACATTTAAAGAATTTTAAGGAGAAATCACCTATAAAAAGTCATCTTCAGTGTGCATTTTTCAAATACCTATGTATACACCTGGGCACGATATCTTTCAGCAGTCACCTTAAGCTGAAGCTATTCCCTTGAAACTTCATCTCTAGCCCAGTAGTGAAACCTTGGAACACTGGGAGTCCATAGAGTGGAGCAAACTGTGTCATACACATCATGCCATCATTGCAAATCATAGGGTTTGCATCATTTGTGCAATAATAATCACGATGCATGAGAATCATTATGGCCTCCACTGGGGCAGTTGCACCCATAATGAAGAAATTGGAAGGTGGGGGTTCTGATGAAAAAGAAGTACACCTGTTTCTTTGACAACCCCTTGTACACATAAACAACATCTGCTGCTGTCTGGAACATCAAGTCCACCCTTTCCTTAAAAGTGATTTTTTTTTGCAGCCCTAATTATTTCCTTTGCCCAGAAAGGAGGCACTTTAGGACAGGGTTTTCCAGGCCAAGTGACTGGAAGTTAAAAAAAAGGGGGGGAACATAACTATTTGAGTGAAGCAACTTGGCTTCTCCTTGTAGAACAAGTTTCACCTGCCATCTTCCTTCATGTATGGAATTATTAAAGGGATCCACAGCTGTCCTTCTTTGCCTTGGTCACAAATGGCATGAGGATCTTTGCAAAACAGGAGTCTTGTAGGAGTAACTAGCTTGGTTCCTTTTTCTGCTCCTCTTTTCTCTGGGTGAATTGCCCTGGCCTGGTTTTAACCCAACAGCCCAGCCTGGTTATTCTGCCCTGCTTTCCCCACTTCACGCTCCAAGCCCACAGGCCAGCACCTGCCAGAGCTGCCCAGACCTCCTATGCTTTCCTTACCTGTCAGTCATGGGATGTCCAGCCAGCCAGTGGTCTTTTGCAGGGTTTCTTCTGATGCAGAAGAGAGTAGATGAGCAGAGGATAGGGAGAGCTTCTTTCCCACTCAGTGGGATGCAACCAGAAGAGCAAAGTCAAAAAGCGTACACATCTTTTAACATCCCCACCATCCTAGCAGGGCCTTACTTGGCTCAAGCCTTTCTTCTCTCTGTGTGTGCAAGTGCCTAGATCAAAAGACAGAGGAGAAAAGAAATGAGGCTCACCGGAGCTGGTCAGGCTGGTTTCAGTTCGGAAAAAGCTGAGAGGCAGGCAGATTGGGCAAAGGGAGGTGAGTTTCCCCACAGGCAGCACCAGCACTGCTGGGCCCTGGCGCCCTTGAAAGCCTCCCATCCCATCCCACCCCACCCCCACTGCTGGGTCAGTAACTTATCAGCTGTCTAGATGAATTATTTACCAGCATTCCTGAGCTGTTTGGTTACTTTCTGATTTTCTGTCCTCCCTCCAAGACCATCTTAAGGCCAGAAAATAAAATAAAAGAAGAGAGAGAGAGAGAGAGAGAGTGCTGCCACTGAGGCTCAAATGGTCACTCTCCATTTATGCTTAAAACCCGGTCCTTAATGGTTAGGCTGGCCATACTCAGCTCCTGTGGGACCCTCCTTCTGGGTCATCCCGTTTCTGCCCAAATGACTCCTTTCCCCCAGTGCAAAGCTCTCCCTGGCTCTTTCATGGCTCAATAGAACAAAGAAAAAAAGAAAAAAAAATGAAATGGTCAAAGGTTTTCATTTCATGAAATCGGCTGTGTGGCAAAGGGCTTATGTTATGATCATTTCTCTTTTCAAAAGCTGTTCAGCTAACAGGAGACTCTGCAACTGAGTTTTCAGAAATATAGCCACGGTTTTCAAAATTACCCCATTTTTCTGGATTTATATGATCTGACTGCAACAATGTGGATCACTATTAGCTGTCAGCAAAGGGTACAAAATTACCCCTTTGCTGCCATCTTATTGTTTCCTGGATTTTTGTACCATAGTATAAAACTGGGTTTGTTCCCCCCAAATGTGAACACCATGCTGGATGAATTCATATAGTATATAAGGGTAACATGTATTTAGAAAAATTGGCTTTGTTATTTTTGTTTTAGCACTCTCAAAGTTTGGTGTAATCGATAAAATGTGGACTAGGACCAGGGAGACCCAGATTCAGGTCTTCCCTTAGCCATGGAAGCTCAATGACTCATTTTGGACTACTAACTCAGAACACTCTTCACACACCTGTTTTGTGTTAGTAAGGTAGGTGGAGAAAGTAGGGTTGTGGTTATGAATTAAAATAGGAGAAATGATAGCTGTTTATGTCTCCTTAGGCTCCTAAAAGTGTACAAGAAAAAGTGTGTGCTTTGGGAACATTTTGGTGATCCTTGATAAAGCCAACCTCATACCTTGCGCCCAAATATTTTGGTTTTCAACACCCATAATTTTATTTATTTGTTTGTTTATTTGTGTATTTATTTGTAATGCATTTGTTCATGCATTCATTCATTCCAGTTTGGTCTGCTGTAATTCAATCAAGATTCCTAGCAGTCAAGTATAGGAATACTGTATATTAATAAAATAATATTAAAATATTCACAGCAGCAGCAAAATATCCAGGATGAAATATTACAGTAAATAATAGCAACTACATATGGCCTATTCCCATCAATTCAATATATTCAACCTAGGTAATGTCATTCCTACACTTCTCCTTTGGAAGAACTCATTCTTAGCATTTTCTTAAAAGTTTCACAAAGTTAATGCAGCTAGAGAATGACAGGTTTCTCTATAAAGATTAAAAGATAAAGGTGTCATAACACAGATTCCATTCTTATCTAATTCTTACAAATCAGCTGTCATTAAAAAGCAGCAAAGCCAAAATGCCTTTGTGGTTTTTATGGTGATCTAAATAAGCTTTTATTAAAGCTACCCAAGATCATTGGAGGGTATCAGCAAAACACAGTGTCTTGTCCCCAATCATAATCTGAGAGAAGATGATGAGATATTCTTCCTGAATTACATTTTACCTCCTCTTCCTGGTACTCTAATTCTGTTCAGTGTGCGGTTTTATGAAGCTAACGTGTAGGCTTGAGGTTTTTTTTAATATATATTTCCTGTCATTTGCCTAGAACAGCACTTTCAAATTTTAAAACCTTTCCTTGCATCAAATCAGCACACAAGCAAGACATCTTTTCTTCTGCTGTATTCTTTTCATGCAGCTGTCATCAAGGCCTTAACCTACAAATGAGACAGATGTCACTTATCCATAGTTACCAGAAGCATTTTCCTCCTTATTCTGCCAGCATCTAAGACAGTCTTCAGATGTATAAATTTCAATAGAGTGTGATCATGCTTATATGCTAGAGAGAAGTCAACAATTGACTGACTGTTCTGCCTTGAAACAATATGACAGTGGCAGAATAAACATTAGTAATCAGAACAGCAAATTTCATGTTGATGCAGTTTTATGTGGAGAGCACCTGAACTCAGCAAGGGAAAAAGAATAGACATGGATCAAATGATCAGTCCACTAAGGAGTTAATGGATCACATCAATTTGGGGGATATAATTTATTAATACTGTCATGTTAGTTCTATGCAAAGAAGACATCATGACAAACAAGCTAAGAAGGCAAACATTTCACGCCTCATTGCCATCTCATGGTCATCAAGGGTTTTGCAGCCCATATGTGATAGGCATACTTTCAAAACCCATATAATGTGGTTTGAAATGTAGATCCAATTTCAGGTAACCAGAAGGATTATGAACCAGTTTGCCTGTCTGTTTACCTGATCTCAAATTGAGGGTGGGAAACCAGTAAGGGTAATGATGAAGGAGCTAGTAGGAACTTTGATTCAGCAATTCTGATAAGATCACAGATTCCCCTGTCCTATTGGTGGGAAAATTGTGTGTTTTGTATATAGAAGGCTCTAAATTCAGTTACCAGTGCCTCAAAGTAGTGCTGGAAACAGCATATGAATCTTTGGGGAACTGAAGCCACAACAATGTCTTACTGAGATGGAGGACCAATGGCATTTTTGTCACTGTCTTTTTATGGTCCTGAGACATCTGGCTAGCTTATGGTGAAGTAATTTTAACCTGCAGTCTGTAAAGAAGAAATAAAAACCACAAATGAAGCCCTTCATAATCACACAGTTATGTCATGAATCAGTTAAGCTGTATTGGAAGAATTATCTTCTGGGTTCAGTTCCAAGTGGGGAAAAGGACACTGGAGACATGGAGGCTACTTGGAAAGATGGTTTAATGGTGGACAGGACCACATGCCTAGGAGCTCCTGGGGGAAAAAGGACAGAAATGCTGAGAGTCCCTGGGTTTTATGCCCTCTGTTGGGCATAAAATTTGAATTTTGAATTTGAGCTTGTGTTCTGACTGGTTGTCAGACTCCCATGGAGTCATGCAGGGGCAATTCTGTAGGCTGTCCTGAGTCCTGAGCTTGGTTGAGCCTTGCTGGATGATGATGTAATGAAAGGGCTTTGAGCATTTCCTATTATGACTCTACCTGGAGGAGATAGATCTTTAGTTATGTAGAATAGGCCCATTGACAAAGGGGGGGGGGGTGAGTTTCTGTCTCCCTGAGTTTCTACATCTCTTTTAGAGGAAATATTCTTCCTTTTTAGTATATCCTAAAATATTTCATTTTTCTAGGAGAGGGGTGGGTTATTACTTCCAACAGCTGTTATTTATTATAAGGTCTGTAGGTTCTGCCTCATAAAACTGAAACAACCCAGTGCAATGATATGGGCTGGAACCAGCAGCATTAAACCTGATGCTGTCACCGTCCTTATTTATGTTTCTGTCTTCCTTATCTGTTAATGACTAATAAATTATTCCTGCCTAAGGCAGGCGGTTGGACTAGAAAATCTCAAAAGGACCCTTCCAGTCCTATGATTCTGATAGCAATCAGGAATATTTCTATTGTGATTAATTCTCTTGCAACCCCTGTTGGCAAGGAAATGTAGTTCCTGAGTTACAGTACTTGCCTTTTTTTCCGCATTTCAGCTGCTGCTATCTTCATATTTCAAAAGACTTCTCCACAACACATATCCCATTCTTCCTTATTCTCACTATTTTCCATAGCTATTTAGTGGGGAAATTGCCATAGGATCTGATCTTTCAGAATGAAATGTGGTTCTGTGATTACTGAGTCACAGTCTCCAACTAAGAAAGTTTGCGCTCCTACCTCTGATATCAGTTTTTCTTTTTGGCTCAAAGTTTAAATAAGCATGCCAAACAAAAAGCGTACTATTCTCCCTTTTCCAAACTGGTAATAAAATGTTAACTTCTCTTCCAAAGTATCTTCAGCCTTAGGTGGAACTTACATTAAAAATAAGCATATTAATAAAATTGGTTAAGATTTATGTGCAATCTGTTTTATGTTCTATTTCTTTATGTATTTAGTATATTACGAGATGACAATTTTTATAAATCATGTGTTTTCCTTGCCCTGCATTCCTAACAGAGACAGTTTCATTTTTCATTTAAGTAATTTAAAATGTTTATATTCAGACATTCAGTGGAATGCCATTGTTGCTGTTTCACTCTTAATTTCAGCAGCATTTTACAGTACAATATAACCACACAAATTATTTCCATGTCAGTGTAGTTGAGCCTTAGAATGTATAAAATGTCTGAATGCCAGTCCTGGCTTTAAGGAAAAGAGAAGAGAATCCAGATGAGAAAGAAACAAAAGATCTGACTCCTGATAGTCTCTTTCCATCCCTCCACCATTAAAGACACTTGGTTACCTGTTTTTATTTTTAACTACCAAAAGCATTTTTTTGTTTGCCTTCGACACCTTCAAGTTCATCTCTCAGGAGTATTAAGCAGCTTAGTCTTCTAAAGACAGCTGTGTACCAAACACTGCCCCACCAGGAAAGGTTTGGTGATTAGCAAGACAGAAATAGAAATACATTGATGTAGGCTAATTTACAGGGCATTGGGAAGAAGGGAGATCCATAGACACAGTGTGCAAGAAGATCACTTTCCTGCACATGATTAGAATATATGATTCAAGACGTGTTCCCCAGAATCTTTGCAACATTCTTGCTTGGTGGATGTTGGTGTGTTAACACTCAAACTATATACAAAATTAGATTTGTAAAATTATTGTGGTTTTTTTATTATTATTTTAGAGTCCTGGTGATGAAAATGTTCTCTTTTGCGGTGTATATACTGAGTCCCTACTGTCACCATCATTTGTGAATGCACTTTTGGCAAAGCATCACAGACAATACTTTATCCTTCTAAATGGAATAAATTCTATCTCCATAAGAATATTCCATAAGTATCTCCATGACTGTGTATCCTACTCTCTGGCCATTAATATCCAAGTCTAATTACAAGCAGATTGTTTCCTTTTAATTTTCTTGTATTCTTTGAATTCTTCCCTCCATCTCCATCTCTGTATTCTTGATGAATAATTTTATGCAGGGTTGTTACTAGCACAATCAGGTATGCGGGAGGGAATTAACCTGGTGCCCTCCAGTTGTTTTGGATCACAGCATAATTTCATAACCAGTCAGAGAAACATCCAGAATGTGCTGGATAATTTGCCAGTCAAAATGTCAGTATTGTTTTTGAACCTCAGTTCATTTTCTTCTCTGGAGCTTTCACTGTGTTTTGTGATGATGACATCCTATTTCTGCTTGCTACATCATAGAATACTACTATTTTCTGACTTTAACCCAGAATATAATTTAGATTTTTGCAGAGAGGTTGTTGTGTCATTTTGCCACTTGCCTATATGCCTGCCTGCTTCTTTGGATGGGCATGGATAGAGAATGGGGTTTCTCAGATGAAATAAACTCAATGAGCTGGGGGATGTAGCTGATGAAGAAACTTACATCCTCAAGGATCTGACAAACAGCACAACTACCCATTTCAAAGCAGGTGGTAGAATGTGTAGAGCACTTTCTCTGCTGCATATCATCTTTTTATATTTTAATTGCTACTTTGTGAAATTCACTGTCCAATGATGTCTTGTTGGCTATAGTAGGGGTCCCTAATCCCTGGTCCATGGACCAGCACTGGTCCACAGAACACCAGAAATTGGGCCACACAAACTAAGGAAGTCCCATCTGAGGATGCAGGCAGCACATGAAACCAAGCCCACTCTGGTCCACAGAAAAACCTCTCTCCACAGAACCAGTCCCTGGTGCTCAAAAAAGTTGGGGGCCACTGGGCTATAGCAAACCATTTCTGAACATGTTGCCTACAGGAGTTAAGTCAGATTTGAAGGCAAAACAGAGCAGGAAAAGGAGGTGGTCATCATCTTATTATGGTTTAGCATGGTAGTGTAGTGAAGCTAGTCTGTAGATTGTAGATTATTTAGTTTTGTCTTGGAACATTTGAATCCAGCCATTGTGCTGAAATTATAGCATAGTGCAACATGTGAATCCACTTAATAAGCACAACATGATTAAAGCAAGTTGTGGCTTAATGTGATGTGTAAACCAACCTGTGATTAAGGATATATAGATATTACAAATACCTGAATGTTTTCATTTGTGAATTATAGGGTGGTTGTGATACATGGATTAAATTCTAAGGCATGTTGTTGGGAGCAGCAATTTTTCTACCATGTGGTTCTCAATTATTTCCTTCCTTCCGGTATTTTTTTTCCACAAGTGCAGGGTTGACTTTTTTTTAATCAATCGAATATTGAACCATTGGTTGTAACAGGAATTGACTGATTGGCTCATTACTTGAGCCTGACATCATAGGCTCAGGATGACTAGTACAAAATCACTCAGCTGGCTTTCATGCCAAAAGTACAACTAGAATTCAGTTTTCTGGTTTCGAGAATTCACCACTGTCTTATTTGATTTCCAATGTAGATCCAAAAATTTAGTCATGTCTATGCTTTATCTCAGGAGGCTGTCCCAAGATCTCTTGCAGCACTCTGTGGCCCAGTTCCCATAAATTGTTTGCTCAACACATTAAGCCAAAATATAATTTGCTTAGGTTTGCCTTACTGCATTGTGCGAAGCCAGCCATTTCACATATCCAAGCTTTCTGGGTATGGGAATATGAGGGATCTTCTAAACCCACTTTTGGCTTCATTGGCACCCTCACTATTTTATTCTCTATCAGTTCTTCAACATAGCTTGAGAGCTTGGTGTAATCAGCTTTATTTTGTGTATAGTTGACCTTGCATTCTCTCCTTCCTTTAGTGCTTTTTTTCCTCTTTCTTTTCCATTCACCAAATTGATCCTAATCTCCCCAGGGTGACGTGAAACATATTGAAGGAACATTTCCTTCTCATTGCTACAGGCTCTAGAATCTGGATTGCTCAGGTTTCAGCCCAGATAATAATAACATATTTGGGACAGGAGGTGACTTTGCTATACCTCAAATCCCTGGAAAGAGCTATATGGAGCTTGGTACCTCCATAGATTGTACTTGTCCTGCCCTTGCCTTCCTCTCCCCTCCCCTCCTGCCCTCTCCCCTCCCTCCAGATGGATCCAGTCTGTGCCAGGCAGCAAAGTGTGACTCAGGAAAGTCTGTAGTCTGAGTGTTAGTTAATCAAGTCCTTGAATGTCCTCTAATCCTACCAAACAACACAACTTGATCTTTCTTTTCTCTCTCTTTCAGTCTTTCTGTCCCACCTCCAAACAGAGGGGAGAGGAATTTCCCAGAGGACAACTGATCCAAGCAGGTGCTTTAAGCAGCAAGTTGTCAAGCAGCCTCCAGGGTCCAACAGAAGCATCTTGGGACTCTGTAAGACATAGAAAAACTGGCATCCAGCTCTTAAATCACAGAATGGAGCTTCTTGAAATTAGTGGATTTCTAAGACAGACTTGAATTCTTGGTAGAAAATAGAGAACATTTTAACATACTGCACCTCTGTGAGGTTTTCCAATTGCACAGTGGCAGATAGGAAAGCACTTCAGAGGATCTGGGCATTGCCCAGAAGATCATTGATTGCCCTCTCCCCTCTTTGGAAGAGCTTTATAGCTCCTGCTGCCCTAAGAAAGTTCAAAACATTCTCAAAAATTCATCTCATCCTGGGAATCCTTTTTTTGAACTATTACCATCTGGCAGACGGTACAGAATAATAAAAACAAGGACAAATAGGCTGAAAAGCAGCTTCTATCCCAGGGCAGTAGCTCTTTTCAATTATGCTGTATAGTGCAGTGTTGGTGTGGTGTCAGGGGTTTCCGGTTCAATGTGTGAAGGCTGAAGGATGTGTGTTTGTGTTTATTTTCATGGTCATGGTGATGATGTGCACTGAAGATGGTGTTTGATTTTGTTGTACGAGGTGCAATAACAATAAAGTAAACTAAATTTATTCCCACTTTCCTGCCACAGTTCTCAGTATGGGAACATCCCCAGTTCAGATTGCTAACCTGGATATCCCCTGACTTGATGGTTTGCATCGAAGCTCATTTAAGCATATAAACATTTCATGGCTCAGCATTTCTCTTCCAATTGTCTTCTGTTCTGCATTTTCTCAACTGTGACCATGGCTGTTTTTAGCATACCTGATCTATGCTAACCAAGTAGATGCTATACTTGAGTGACAGTAAAATAATCTAGTGGAGAGAGGAAACTACTTGGGAATGCTTGTTAATGAAAGCACTGCTGGTAACATCCAGCTGAGGCTGACCTGTGGTGGAGACTTGTGGCCTTCCAGATGTTCTTGGACTACATCCTTTATAGACATCTGGGTGAACCAAGATGCAGGCTAACATCATGACTCAGATGCCAGCCTTACGTACTTGCATGTTTGCTGAAAGTATGCAAATTGTGACCTCTCAATGTACATTTATGACATAAATTTTGTTATTTGCCTCCCAAATGCCCCCTATGGACTTTTGACAGTTAGGTTGTGATGGAAACAAGTAGCACCTTTTATATGTGATTGTCAGTGTCAGCCATTCAGTTTGGCAACTCGATGGATCAGCGCTCTCCATGCCCCTCTGTCTCTCACTGCCTCCTTCAGATCTGCCATGGTCATCCTGGTGTCATCCTTTATTGTGTTCAGCCATTGAGCAGTTCCTTCTCCTTCTTCTGCTGATCACTTCCAGCATGACTGATTTTTTGAGTGAGTTACCCACTCATGACATGACATTTTATACATAAATAAGAAAATAGAAAGTAATAAAAGAATGCAATAATATTAGAAAAAAATAAAAGAATAAAAATAGAAAGCTCTTGATCTGTAAGGATGATCCCAAATCATTCTTTCTAGGAGGTGACAGTTTTTCTACCCATCCATTGTCTCCACATCATGGGTCAGTAAGGCTTCAGAGGGGATTCCCAATTTATTTGGGCATGGCATTTCCCACTGGGGAATGCTATGGGCAAGGAGGAGTAATTTTACTTGTGGAAAGACAGAACAGGAATGGTGATATAACTAGGAAATGAAAAACTATTTTGCACTGAAAATTTTACCTTCCCCCTTTTTCCCTCCCTGTTTCTCTAAGAAAATTCTTATCTGCATAAAATATTCTTCTTCTCAAAATAGTAGCTTGTGAACAAATGTAGTCCTTTCCCCCACGAACAAATACTTTACTGGGTCAGAGACAGGCTCATTATTTTAGCTGCCCAGCTCCATCAGTGACTAGAGTCTAGACAAATGCCTCCAAATCGATTATCACAATAGAAAGACAATGGTCTCCCTCTGGTGAACACAGTGCATGCTTAGTATCAAAGGCTGCACTATTTCTATACATGGAAGCTCCATTCATCTCAGAACTTTTGACAGGCAGGGGTCCACCTTGGCTTTAAAGAAGCCTAGGTGTGTTCTTTCATAAGGTTGATCATAAGGTTGATCTTTAATGCTGTTGCCAGCTGCCTCGGCTTCGTTGTACACCTGCGTTTCGAGCCTCGGATTTATATATTTTCTTGCCAATTCTTTTTGTAGTCTCAGCTGAGGGAGTCTTGCCAGCAGATTAGCCTTGGGCATGTAATTGGCTGAGTGACTGAGCATAAAACACTGGGAGGCACTAAGCACTTAGCACAAAGCACTGGATGCATTTTTGGCTGGCTGGGAGGGAGTAAGGGTCTAGGAGACTGGCCAGGCAAGATTGAGAGCATCAGAAGCAGGTAAGACGAGTCCCAGCTGGGCTGCTAAGAAACCCCTGCTGGGGAAAGAATTTTTTAAAATAGTGGATTGAAATACCTTTAGCATTTAATTTTGTCTGTTTCTAAGAACATGCCTTTCACTCCCTTTTCCTGAGCTTTCTCTTTCCCAACTCCTAAATCAACTTCACTTGCTGTCTGTTAAGAACAGAAATGCTGTTGTACCTGTTTTTCACAAAACCAGACCAAGATCTATGCTGGCAGATGGAGAATTTCCTTAATTATACAGTTGCAAGCTTTTAATTGTATCAGTGGAAGGACTTGAAACTGGATTAGCTATGCAAGGCATCTGCTCTACCCCTTGGCTGCCTAAAATCCATAAAGCCAGTAACTGCAGGGGGTAATGAAATGAGGCTCTGGAGATAAGCTGAATGCCTGTTGAGGATAGCTGAAGAAGAAACTTTCCAAACTCCTTTTTCCCCCAATTCCCAGAGACAGAAGGAAAGAGATGGTGGAAGAGTATTTCCTCAAGGACTAGCAGAACATTCTCCTGACCTGTGGTCTGTTTTTATAGAAGGCAAGTCTTGATCTATGTTGGTACATCTGCTTTTCATGGGAGCATTTTGTTTCATGCACAGTTCTAGCATGGTCAGAGATGACTTGTTTAAAGTTTGGCATCATATTCCAAAAAGGGGTCAGGTGATAGATTTTTCGTTCTGTTTTCCAGGCAAGTATTGTTTTTTTTAAAAAATCCAAGCATATGAGAGAAGAAAGATTTGGGTAGAGGGGGAAACCAGTTGGTACTTACCAGCCTTTTAAAATCCAAGGGAAATGCAATTATTACACATGGTTCACTAGGCCAAGTTCCTAACCAAGAGACAAGTTTAAAATTGGCCATATTCATTTTTGTTGTTCTTCTAAGGCTGGGTAAGTACTTAATGCTTTTCATTAAAACTGCCATATTTTAAGCAACAGGTCTAATATTTTGCTGTAAAGTTCCATTCAACTGCATAGAAAACAAAGGAAGGGTCAGAAAAAACTTTGAGAAGAGCAGCCACTGCTCTTTGCTAACTTTGGAGTCAACATTGAAGGAATTGCATTAGTTTTGAACCTGAAAAAGCATACTGTTTTTAATGCTAATTGCTGGTAATTAATTGATGGCTTTGGGGGGAATTGCCAGAAATATCATCACTATTATGCAAATATTTGTAATTTTATTGTAATATTTATAATTTTAACCAACAAAGTGTTACACTACTTAGTCTGCCATGCTTTTGGTGTGGTTTTCAGAAGAAGTCTGAAGGAGGGCAGCCCTGGCCAATAATTGAAAATTACATTAGGTGAGCTGAAAGAGTCTTTCTAATTCAACCTCTACTGATGTGGACAGGCAAATATTAAAAGCAACATGCAATAACATGGGCGTAAATATCCAAGGGATATCCAAAATATAAGGGAATGCAGAAAATATTTATTCTTGCTGTGTTATCCATATATTGTCAGGCATAGGGATGTTTTACAAGTTGACATATATTCTGTTCAAGATATTTCCCTACCTGCATTTTGCAAATCTGTCTTTTGCCCTTCAATATTCTTTTCTTTTATTGTCAGAAGGGGGAGCCATTGTCTCATTGAAATTTCCCATTTCCTTTAAATCAGGAAATGTAGCAGTACCTGAAAGGCTTAAAAATTTTGAAAACTGGAGGTTTTCAAAGATAGAGTGGACAATCATTTGACTGGGATAGTGCAAAGGTCCTGCCTTGAGCAGAGGGCTAGATTAGCAGACCTCCAGCCCTATGATTCTATGTCTTCTACAAATAGGTTATTACCTAAATTATTAACGTGAAATATATACAACAATAAAATTATAAGGCACTAATTTGCCAAAAGAAACCTGTTTTTGCTGCAATTGCCTTCCCAGTTGAAACTCATAAGATGAGGGGAATATCAGAAAAGTAACAAGTCACATTAAAGAGATGAATGTTCTTTGTTCCAGATCTGTTGGAGAAAGAATCATTTTCCATATGACCACAGAAGCATTATTCCTGCCCCCTCTTGAGTCTGGGCTGGAGCACAGCAACCAGGAGAGTTCAGAAGTGGGTGAATTCAGGCAGATGGTGGGAACCAAGGACGTGGATGTTTCCATAACCACTGAATTTAATAATCCCTTGACACCCCCACTTGAAGATGTCAACAGTCTCATCTCCAAAAAAAATACACAAGAAGAATTATTCAACTTAATACAAAAGGATGCCGCTGTGGAGAAAGCCTCCTCATCTCCAACCATTCATGGAATGAATATGGCACCTGTCCACAACCAACTAGACCAAAGGCAAGAGGATAGCCAGATCAAGATGGCAAATGTCTGCTCAGAGCAGCAGGAAAAAGCCAGTACTTCATGTCAGTTGGAAGAAGGAGAGACTGGCAGCTGTCTTGAGTGTCATAACAATATTATAAATGTTTTTCCAGAATTTAAGCACTCAGATGGAACCTCGATGCAAGAGATTCAAGGAGTGGAGACCAAGTTATATCACTGCTCTGATAAAGTTCCTGTTGTGCCTGCTGATTTCCTGAAATCCTTGGAATCTGTCCAAGAGGCTAAAAAAGATCCTCTTGTTTATAATGGAACTATTTCAGATATTGCTTCAGAGCAGCAGACCTCCAATGACATCTCTAATCAACCAGGCCAAAGGATAGAAGATGACACTGTAGGTCATTCTGTCAAATCTTTTGACGCGCATTCAGATTCACCAGAGAAACCAGAACTTACCAGTAGCCTCAAACAAATTCCTGCCTGTGAAGAGAAAAGCGAAGGACTCACTTCACCTAAATCTCTCAACTTGTTGTGTCTGGAGACCAATTGTCAAAACCAAGCAGGGGAGGGACAGTGTTTTATCTCCAGTCATTCTAATTTTGATTTGACAGATGAACTTCAGGGAACATTTCACCCTACCAACATTCATGAAGAAAGAAAGCCAAGCTGCCAAAAAATTACAGAAACAGGTAATGAAGAAATAATAACCAATAAAGAGAATGATCAGTTACTTTTAGCTTCAGAAGATTGCCAGGGTCATGTCAATGGGCAGTATCTGAGAAACGCCTTGGAAGATAATTCTCAGGAAACTGGCAAGCAGGTCACCCAAGATTCTTCCTGCAGTCCAAATTTATCTTCCCTGGCATTAGCAGGCTCCCAGCTAGATGTTGATTTCTGCTGCCAGCAGGAGGCGTCAGGTACAGGTTGTGACACTCTACCTTCGAAACTGCCGGCGCAGTCTCCTGTGGCAACCAGTGACTCCTGTGGACCTGCCCACCAGGGCCTGGCTCCTGTATGTGACGGGCAAGACAGGGAAGGATTGGCGATTCATGAGTCAAGAGGAGCTGGCAATAACAATCAGTCCCAGGGTGAGGTTGGAGCAGAGTGTGTGCTGGAATCTGAGAGGCAAAAAGAAGCGACCGGGGACTCTGAGCCTGGAGAAAATACCAGCCAGCCAGAGGAGGCAGAGAATCTGTCTGGTGCCAACAAACTGGACAAAGCATTTCCTGACTCACAAAGCCTGACGGGTGCAAGTGATCCAACTTGTCCCAGAGAGGCAGCTGGTGCAATGGTTTTAGCCAGTGCGGAAGATCTGCTAGATACCAGGAACAGAGCAGACTCTCAAGGTTTAGCTAATGCCTCTTTAGCTAATGGGTTAGATATTGCTACAGAGCATTCTGGTTCAAATCCAACACCACAAAAAGGATTACTTCTTGATGTTGCAAACCCCACCAGTACCAGAGATCTGGTGAGCCCAGAAGATCCAACTCTTACTGCACCTCCTGCTGAAGAACACTTGGTGACTGAAGAATCCAATTGTCCCACAGACCTGATGGGAAATAATACCTGTGAGCCTGAGAACCCTTCTCATGCTACCGAGACCCCAATTGAGCGAGAGATTCGTCTACATCTGGAAAGGGAAGAGCTTCTACGCAGGGAGAGAGGCCTGGGCAGCTCTCGAGGTACCCAGGAATATGTGGAAGTGTGCATCAAGCCTATCTTGAACCAAAGTATAGCATCATCCATAAAGCCAAAGGAAAAGGAGCGTCAGTGGGCTAGTGTCCAGATGCAGAGGGAGATTCAACGGGAGTGTCGGCGTGAAGAGGACCTAGTGCAGTTGGGCAAGGTGAGAGGTACCTATGACCATGGTACACCCCAAGAACTGCAGGAGAAGAAGATGATTTTTAAGCATCATTCCCACCCTGGGACACCAGACTTCAAAAAGATGGGGCATAGCAGCAGAAGCACCAGCTGCACAGAAAATGCAAGGGGACCACCTTTTGCTGAGGTCAGTCGGATGCCAAATGTGATCATCCTGGATTCTGGTGTTGCAGCAGAACCGAAGCAGCATATGCCAGGGAAAGCATCCTTGGCTAGCCCCTTTTTCTGCTTGCGTGCCAAAAGCTCTCAGTCTCTGTTATATCAGGAGGTCCGGGAGGTCCAGGAACGAGAACAGGAGCTGCAGAAGCAGAGGCTCGCCCTGTATGGCTCATCATTGCCTTGCCACCCAACACAAGACTCTAATCAAGCTGAGGAAGTCCCCTCCCCACCAGGTAAGTACTATAGGATGGGAAAGGTGGGATGAAGAGAAGAATGAAAAAGGATCACATGCTTGGCTTTCAGTTGAAGAATCAAAGCAAGCGGGTGATCCTTTTTCCATTCTTTTCTTCAATTTTCCCAAAAAGAGTTTCCCCCCAAACTGTTGTGATTCCAATGGACTATTTATCCTAGGTGGGATATGTAGCCCATTTGAGAATGCCAACTTGGGAAATACTTTATTAAAACATTAGAAATGAGAGCAAAAAGAATTTGGGTGAAATTAGAGAGGCAAGAAAAAACTAAAAGAAAGTTCTTCAGGAACAGATCATAACAAAACAAACTGTGGAATTCACTCCACTTATAAATAATAGCCAGCAGCTTTGATCACTTTTCTCCATTCTGAGGACTTTTAGATGTGTTGGCATTATATCTCCAAGAATTCCCCATTCATTTGTAGAACAGTTATTTGGGAAAGATTGGCTAGATGCTCTAAGGGGAAATTACACCGATTTATGGACAAAACCATCACTTTTTAGAAGCAACATAACTCTGAATGTAAGCTGGGAAACATGTTTTTATTAGCATTCTGTGCTTTTTGGAGGCTTTTGGGCATCCAACAGAGGCATGCAAACCCAGATGTATAGTTGCTCTCCTATTGCAGGCCTCTTCTGAAACCCACTCATTCTGAAACTAGTTTGTTGGGGTCAAGAGGTTAAAGTGCTTGATCTGGTCAGTCAAATCATATTGGTCTCTCTGCATGACTTTGAAATTGTTGCTTGGTCTGGGATATTAAAAAATAATGCAAAACGGGAATGCACAGAAACCTGAGGATAAAAGTATGTTTGGGGAAAGGATTCTAAATGGGTAGCCTGGCCCACTTTTGATGCCACCTGTTCAAGCTTAAGAAAGAAAGAGGAAAACTGTACATTATGCTCAACTGTGATGTCATATAACTCTACATTGATGCCACAGAATTCTGTTTTTCATCTTGATTTAGTCTGTTTGCCACTAGCTTTTTCATACATTGCTCATCCTAAAGACAACAATGTATTTTGATTCCTCCTCATTTCAACATGATAAAATAAGCTAATGATATAAAGTGTTTTGCCTTTAGCTCCCATAAGGCCCTGTCAAGAGAGTTGATAGTAAGGAAGTGTGAAAACGAGGCCTTGGTTGAAACAACACAGGTTTTATATTATTCCTTCCTAACATCCCTCTGATGATTCCTATGGCTTAAGAATAAGAAAATCTGTGTTCAAATCTCTTTAATTTCATCAGTTGACCTTGTAACCATCAGTCTATCTTTAGTATACATGTATTTATATGTATGGGCGGGTGTGTATGTAAGTATATGTATATAGCATGAGTATATGTGTGTAATGTATGTGTACACTTTTGAGAGCAGACAAAAGAATTTCATTTTTAATGTGTGCCAGCGTGCCCATAATAAAAAATGACAATAAAGTTATCTATCTACCTATCAGCTGATACAGAGTGAAATGTAGCATGAGAATTTGGCATCCAGCAGACAAGGCATGTGTATCCAGAGGGTGGAAATAGGTTTCTAGGGTGTTATAGCAAACACTGGGTTGAACTTTAACAGAGGCAAGACTGAAAGGGAAAGCTGGGTGTGAATGCTTATGGCTCTGAGTAGATTCTGAAAAGAGGTGTGGAACTCATAGAAGAAATGTGGCAGAAACACAGCAGGAAGAAGGACCCATTTCTGAATTGTCTGTGGCAGACCATGCTGTCCTCATTCTTATGCCTAGCCATAAAGTAGCTTGGGATTAAATGTATTGTGCGAACCCAACCATCATGGCTTGTAATCTGTAGGGGTTTTTTAAAAACATGATGTAGAGTATGGGCCCTGCCAGTTCTAAATCATTCATTTAACCAAGTTTAAATATATGTGTGAACCCAGCTATTGTCTGAATTTAAAAGCTCTTCTCTGTTATCTGTTACTTAAGCATGAGAAAAAGAGCTCTGTATATGCTCAGGCAATTTCTCCACTATTGACTTGTAACACCTTCATAGTATCCACAGTCATTGTTGACATGATTTGTGGTTTGTCACACAGTCAGCCAGATGTCCAGACTGGATTTGGCATTTCTGTCTAGCCATGTCAAGTCCTTTCAAAGATCTGGGATAGGCAGATCTGGATGTTTGATAGTGTTACCGATATCATCTCGGTGTGTAAGCTGTTCCAAGCAAAGCTACTTTTTTCAATTGACTGTTGCTATTATTGTTGTTGTTGTTAATTTGGCATAATGAAAGATGGATTACTCTAGAAGTGGCTGCAAGCCGCTTGTTGGGGGGAATGACCACAGAAAAGCATTCCCTTGCTAATAAGACTACATAGCTCCTAAGACTGATTTGGCTTCCTTTTTCTTCCTTTGCAGAGAGACCTTCCTGCAAGAAACTGGAGGTCATTTGGCCCCCTCCTAGCACTTCAGAGAACATTCAGGTGAATGGCCTCCATCAGGTAACAAGCAGGGTAGCCACAATTATCCTCACAGCTGTGACATGTCTATGGAACAAAGCTAGATATAATAAACTTTTAGTACTCCTAAATATGTGTGTGTGTGTGTGTGTGTGTGAGAGAGAGAGAGAGAGAGAGAGAGAGAGAGAGAGAGAGAGAGAGAACTATGATCCTATAAGAATGTGGGGCATAATCCTCTTGTCTCATTCATGTATTTATTTTAGAATATCCAGATAACTTTTTCTTGTTTTTTTCCAAAACTTCCCATATTTCCCCGCCATCTTTGTTTAATTATATATATTTTTAAATCCCATTAATGAGGGTAATACTCATCATTCTTAAAGCACTTAAAGAGAGAGAGGTTTGCGAGGGATATCTATGATTAGCCAAGTCCCATTTTATGACATGGTGTGAATGGAGATTGAATGAATTTATCGATAGATGGATGGATGGATTGGCATGGGAGTTGAAGAGTGAAATGCAGCTCTGGGGTTGGTTGGTGACTTGAGCTACTCCTACATTTTTTTAACTTTTGCAATGCAAAAGTTTTAACATTTTTAAACTGTACTTTTAATATTGTTTATAACTATGTCTCTTTTATGGTTTTTATTTACAGATCACCTAAAATCACTTAGGTGAGATGAGTAGTGTAGACATTTAATAAATAAAATAAATATAGAAGGTGACAGAGAAAATTGAGCTCCTTATCCTTTATGTGGTAAAAAATGCAGTTAGGAGTGTACATGCTTAAAGTGAGGCTCCTGCAAATTCAGTTCTTCAATAATATGTCTGAATGTGCACTATTCAGCTCCTTCTGTTGCATGTGCCTCTTTTAAAAAGACAAGAATGGCACGGTACCTTACTCATGTCTACTCATAGCTATAATTCATCATACAAAAAGTGGCTCAACTTTGTCGCACTCTTTTCTTTTGAAGATAGTTGTATAAGATAATCATTCTCACAAAACGGACCTGCATGCATTTCTGCAGAACACAATCCCCTTGCTGCTATTTAAAACAGTGGAAAAATTGCTGACCCCCCCTTTTTTTTTAAACAAAGCTCTTTCAATAGACTCATTGTACTGCAATATATTTACATTTGTTTCCTTTGTCCTTGATAGCAGCAGGAAAATAATTAAACTGTAAAAGTAGTGCTGAGCTATTATTCTTAGGAGTTTTCATATCTAATCTCATGTGGTTGCAGATATTGGAAAGAAATTCACATGCTTCAGTTTCTTTTTGTCCTTTATTGTGATAATCTAAAATAACAGCAGTGGCCTCTCAGATTTTTCTGTCTGAAGTTCCAGTAAGAAGCAATTGATCTGTTACAAGATTCAAGGGGCTTCTATGGGGTTTACTTGTGTTTCCTTTTTATGCCTGGACCTCTACCCTTTCTTAGAAGAAGACCCTGGAATGGCCAACATGCTGGTACCAGCTCTTCAATAATATGTCTGCATGTGCATTACAAGCACTAGAGTACATGATTACAAGCTGTGCCTTTGCTGGAACAATTTGGAGCTGATTTATTTATTAATTAATATATTTCTATCCTGTTTGATTTCAGTCAAGCCAACAGAGATTAATGTTAAAAGTACAAAAGAACAACCATATGATTAAAACTATCACAGATTTTATAAAACGTCAGGTTTTTTTTTACACTGGGGCTGTTAGAAATACTGTCAAATGAAATAATACACTAGTCTGTACAGCTGCAGTCCTTAAACAAATCCATTCTATATTCTTCAGTGACATATCAGGAGCAGTGGGTGTTTTCTTGGGTTTAAAAATTAATTTTTTCACTTCTTCCGAAAACAAACCAGAGAATGAAGTAATTCTAATTTTAGTAGGAGGGAATTGTGCAAGGTTGGTGCTGTCACCAAGAAAGCCTTAAATCTAGTCAATTCTTGGTGAGCCTCCCTCTGGGTTAGTTCCAACAGTACTTCCAGGGAAGTCAGAGACAAACTGGCAATAAATCTCTGTGTAGCTTAAATTTGGCTAAAATTGCTAAGGAAGCCAGTGTAGTTTTGCCAGAACAGGTGACCCATGACCTTGTTAGGAAATAACTGTGAGAAGTTTCACCATCAAAAATTAGGGGAATGGTGGTCCGTTGGCAGATTACAATCTAATTGTCCATTACTGCTGTCCATCTTGGCATAAAATTGAATGGGGATCAGATTGTCACACTTCAATCAATCACCTTGCCAGTCTCCACTTTGAATAGTGTAAGTGTAAAGGAACAAACTTACTTGGTCTCAAGCATATAAACTTTTTTGTGTAATATGAGAAAGCATGACATACCCAGCACCCATTTCCATTAGAAGGAGAAGCAGATCTTGTTTGGATTTTCTTCTTCAAATGCTAAGGCAATAATCCTGATAGATTTGCTGTGATGTGCATCCACTGAATCCAGCCATGCTCCAGATTTATTTGTTTGTTTCCTGCCTTTATTATTTTTGCAAACAACTCAAGGCAGTGTTGCATTGCATAGACTTATAAACTGGCAAATAGAAACCATGATTCCCAAACCACAGTAACATTTGAGGTGGCATGATTTGGAATTTTTTCCCTTTTAAGATTAGATCTAGGAAAAAGCTTAATTTGCAATAAAACATATTGTAAAGGATATATTAGGCACACAATGAAGTTTTATGAATTAATAAAATTTTGAATCACTTTTTGAATTATGCTAGGATCATAATCATTGCCTAGTAAAGGCAACTACTGATGTTGACAGTGCAATCAAATTGTGTCCCTTGGAAAAAAATAAATATTAGTTCAATAGGGAAAATTATGCTGTTTTACTTCGTTCTGAACTAGTCATGGCAGCATACTTGCACTTATAATTTGCATACTTGCTTTTTTCATGTGTTGCTTCCTGTTCCCCCCCCCCCTTCAATCCCATAGGTGGAGAGAAGTCCTCGACTCCTGCGTCGCCAGAGGAGTGCCTTAATCCAGCGTTGGGAATCTGGAGCTATTGGCAATGAGGAGAATCAGGATTAAGGGATGCCACAGCCTGAAGAAGCAATGGGTTGACCTCTTTTCATAAGATATACGTGGGTTTCTCAAGAGGTGCCTCACACAAGAATAAGTGCGGTGTGCAAGCATCTCTCTGGAGCCTATCATGCACTCCTTCTATTCAGCCTTTTGATTTGACAGAAATGTTCCAAAGCCTGTCTGCCTTATGTTTGATCATAAGCAGAAAGGATGTTTATGGTTGGTTGCTTTCTTCTGAGATTTAAACTGGAGTGAGAAGGAAAGACTATAGTTAGACTACGAGCTGTTCTGAGGGCTTATACAAGCAGGAAGATGGGGTATTATTTTAGTAATCAATAAATCAAATTAAGTTCCAAATCTAAAGCAGTGCAACTATTAATTTGTATTTATGTAGAGGCATCTGGATGGACACTGATGTCCCATTTAAATCACTTTATATTCATATTTTTTTTCCTACATTTTATAGTTTTATCTATAGGTTCCCACCACATGCAATTTTTCTCAAGTAAATCCATGGATATACACTCCAAGCAAGATGACTCTCTTGAGGATGTCTAGGTACACAAGACAGAATATTATATTTAGGTTTGGGAGCTTGGCAATTAACTGTTTGGCTCTCAGGGCTGATTACGTCTCTGGATACATATCCTCAGGAAAGAAAGATATTAGATTACCAGTTCCTATGTGATTTATTTTGTCCTCAGGTTTGCTCATATTCAACATGTTGCATGTGGATTTTGCCCTTGGGTATTTATATAGCACAACAACATATGGTAGGAGTAAGCCCTTCATATTACTCCAACTCAAAGGGGAGAAACTGTAACAAAATACATATACCTTTGCAAAGCTCCTTTCTGTTGCTCATTTTACAGGAGATTCTGGCTTCTGCTTGTTGCTTTAAAATTAAAGCTTATTTTGTGTACGAGTAACCCCAAATTGCTAACTTTTATAAATGCAGCAAGAATCCTGGTCCTTAAAATTATTTATGTGGCCCTTAAAAATAATTTTTGTCTGAGGTTTTTCCTCACTGAGAAAATAAAGGACAGTCATTTTTCCCCTAGAGCTAAAACCCATTTAAAGGAAAGAGTGAACTTGCTTAATTAACTATTATTTTAAAGGCTAAATCTATAATAGCATTTCCTTTTGTAAGTAAATGGGATTTATTGAATTAACAGGGCATTTAATGCACAATAAAAGCTAACTGGCAGAGGAGCTCTCTGCCTTGACTATTGTGCCTAGGCTATGTTTCTGCTTTGTGGCAACAGAGAAATGATTATGTCACCATCTCTAGTTTAAAAAGGTGGGGAGGGATCCTATTTCATCTGGCTGGAGTGAGAGTCCTCCACAAAGGCTTGGTCTGCTGAGGTGACTTTACTTGTCTGACTCATAAAACCACATTTTATCAGGAAGCAACAGGTGGCTTAAAAATATGTACAAATGGATCTCACAGAAACGGAGTTTTGGTCACAGGTTCAACACTGACCAGCTTCTTCATTTGCCACACCCTTTGCTCATTTCTGATGCCTTTCTGGGATCTGAGTATTAGAGGCAGTATTTCATCAAATAAAAAAATGAATAATCCCCACCCAAAGCCATACTTTCAACCAGTAGATTTATTCCTAGCAGTGCCAAATCCAATGCTGTAAATATTTCTTAAGAATTTATGCTGCCATTTATAACTCTACCACTTCTTAAAATTAATGTGAAAGAATAACCTTTGTTAGTGTCACTTGTGTAACACTTACTTGGCATCAGGACAGCTTAGTAGCCACACCCAAACTCTTTAAAGCACTTCTTCCTAAACTCCTTCCCTTTGGAAACATTATTTTTTTTACTCAGGTTTTTAAATGAATAAAACAATGACTGTATTATCTCTGTTATCTCTGTATGTTTTGCAAACCTCTCTTTGATAGTTGGCATTCTGTAAATATTTAAATAAATAAAAGGACATTCTGCAATGTAGAACTGACAAAAGCCTTTTCCAGCCTGAAATGAGCTAACAGGTTGGAGTTGGGATGCTTAAACCCCAGAATTGCCACTCCTGTTTTTTTAATTTTTTGAGAAATCATAACCAAGGGTAATCTTTAATACTAATAACGAATCGCATAGCCTTGTCTCTCTACCTCTTGCCTCCCCTCCATCCCCTTCCTAGGTTTTCTGTACATGCATGTTCTGGAGGGAGAATCAAGAATAGCACTGGGAATTAAAGCTGGAGAAAAGTTTCTTGAAATGTTTAGAGTGTATCAGTCATGGGAACTTGAGCTACCATGGGGAGAGGGTGATCCTGTCATAAAATGATGGCAGTAATGACTAAGAGGATCCCCAAAGCAAAATGTGGAGCAGAGAGCCAACTGACTAGTATGTCAGCCTTAGGAGCAAAGCAAGTGGGTGACTGAGAAGGGAGGGACCAATGCTGTATGTAGGGAAACAGAAGAAAAAGATGCCATCATTACAAAATTCATGTATGTAAAATATGTAATTTCAGACACAAATTATACATTTGCAACATTTATATCATGGCACTGTGACATATGTGATACTAGTCTCTTTCATTAGATGCTTATGGGCAGGACTATGTCTTACACACAGTTATGGTTATTCTTTTAACCATTCAGTGATGTCCGATTCTTGGTGACTTTATAAGCAAGTGCTCCTCATGCTACCCCATTAAACACAATTTCTTTCAGTTGTTGGATATTCATCTTTGTATCAGTTTTAATGTTATCAAGCCAGCATTGTTTGCCCCTTCTTCTTTGTCCACTAACCATTCATTGACTTCTCCAATGAATTTGCATGCATGACATGCCCAAAGTAAATCAGATGTAGTCTTGTGAATACATATATATATTTACATCTATGCTGTTCAGCTTCATTCGGGTATTATCCCATGTCATTGTAGTTGTGCTTTTAAAGCTGTAGCAACATTTTGGCAGAATCTCATCTGCCATCATCAGGCTTCTATATTGTGTTCGTCAGACGAACACAATACAGAGGCCTGATAATGGCAGATGAGATTCTGCTGAAACGTTGCTACAACTTTAAAAGCACTACAATGACGTGGGATAACACCCGAAGGAAGCTGAACAGCATACATGTAAGTACCCGCGAAAACTTAAGAAAACATCTACATCTATATATATCTATATAGAGAAAGATAGAAATAGATATATCTATATATCAATATTGATATTGGTATCAATATGTATAGATTTATATATAGATATACTCCATCTGTAGAATAATGCAGGAATGAATGTAATGTTCTGGTAGGTGTTTCTTCGCAAAACAGGAAATAAAAAAGTGTAAGTCTCTACTAGGCCTAATCCATTTATTTTACTATTAAAATAACTGGCAAAAGAGATGCAGAAGTGTTTGATGAAATAGCTAAACTCTATTCTTTCTTCTAGTAACTTACTAATGGGAATAATAAAAGGATAAGAAAAGGAAAAAAAACTGAGATAGGTGGAGGGAATTCTCAATGCTAGAGCAGTGCAAAATTTCCTTTGCCTAAATAAACAAACACAAAGAGAAAGACCAGTTTATTACAGCACAAGAGTGTAACAGGACTGATAATGTTTGGGATGTTCATGTTCTTTCTGATATAAAAAAATAATGCCTTCTACCATGATAATTGTGATCATGGTGATTTTCTGGCTGATGGAAAGCAGAGATAAGATTGGTGGTCTTTTTCGTGATGTTGATTTTTTTTCTTCTAATTATCTAGACTTGGGCTTAAGCACCTTCTTGGTTCTATTCCCAATTAATTTTGGATTGCCACTGAAAATTCGACAAATTCCACCATCATTATACTGTATGTGTATAGAGCAAGCGGCAGACTCAGACAATGAAGAGGTTGGGGAGTAACTTGGGCTAATCCTGGAGTCTGGGGATGGATGCTCTATGTTGGAAGCAGAGATAGAGCCAGGGCCATCCAACATTTCCCAGCTGGCTTCGGAGTCGGAGATAAGTGGGAAGAAGAATAGCTGGGGACTGTTCCAGTTGTGCATATGTGCAAAACTGTCAGGAGAAGAGAACTGAGGAACAGGAACTGACTTGGGAAAAAAGGCACACGTGGATGCTGAATGACCCCACCCTGGCTGGGGAATAAATAGAAACAAAAGGGGAGTGGTGATTGTAGGAGACAACAGTTTGTATTTCTTTCAGAAGATTTATTTATCGTGGTTGGTGCCTCAGAGACTGCTTGCCAGGAATTAATTTACAGTGTTGCTACTGGAAGCTCTCAGCCTGGCAATTATCCAAGGTCTGATAAGGTCTGTTCTTGCAATTAATCCTTGGAAGGATTATTGCCTGGACTTTCTGTATGTGAATGGCATGAATTCACAGTAACTAAATAAAGAGGGTTTTTTCGGGATAAAGAGTCTGTTTCTTGGTCCTGCTAAGGCTGGATCAGAACAATATGGTACTTTTCTGCTGGATCTGCACAGGTTCTGCAGGCCACAGAAAAGAGCTTTAGGAATTCCATTCTTGTTGGCGTGTATGTATGTATGTATGTAAGTAACATTGGAAGGCACACACAGCCTTTTTCATGAGTGAGCAACGAGAGGGCCAAGATACTAGAATTTAATAGCAATTCTTTTAACATGGCAAACAAAAAAAAAGTCTAGTTTAAGGAAGAAAAAGACTAAGGTGACATGATAGAGTCTTCCAATGTTTGAGGAGGTGTCACAGAGAAGAGGGGATCCACCTATTTTCCAAAATACCTTGAGGTCAGAACAACTAAGGTAAATGGATGAAGGCTTATCAAAGAGAAATCCAATCTGCAACTAAGGAGAAATTTCCTGACAACGAGAACAATTAATCCGTGGAATGGCTGGCCTCAAGGAATTGTTGGTACTCCATCACTGGAGGTTTTAAGATCTGGGACAGCCATTTGTTCAAAATAGTATAGGTTCTCCGGTTTCACAGTGGGCTAGACTAGAAAAGTTCCCTTTCAACTTTGTCATTGTGTGTTTCTTCCTGAGGCAAAGTTAAATCATAGACTGTGAGCCATTAGGAATTTGGGTAATAAATAGTGCCAGGATGTAAGGCAAAGCTGAATATACTCCTCTAACCAATCACCCTGATTCTTCAAACAAAGCAGGGAAAGGAAGAATTCTTGGAGTAAATAGGTTTCTGGATATTATTCATATTCTTGAACAGTTTTCTCAATCTGGCTGGAAGTTGCAGTTGGAGTCCAACATACTTGGAGGCAATTAGGTTGGAGAAAAATGGTCTTTTTATAAGAATGGAGTTACGAACACAAGTCACCACTTGCCAAACACTATCAGGGCTGGTTTAAGACAATTTGCTACTTCTCTGCTTTGTAATAAGTCATCAGGATAAGTCTCTTGCAGAGCAATTTTGCCAGAGATGCTGGACTCTACACTTTCATCCTCCAGAGCTCTATAAGCAGTTCTCAACATGCAACCACAATTGGAAACAGAACTTCCAAAAGTAAGTTGTTAAGTGAGCAGTGCTCAATTTTACACCCTTTTTCTTTTGTCCATTAAGTAAACCCAACTTCCCCCATTGACTTGGCTCATGTAAACCCAGTTGTGAAGGTTGCAAATGGCCTTCATATGACCTCAGGATGCTGTAACCTTCATAAATATATGCTGGTTGGATGTGCCAAACACCCAAATCACAATGATGTGACCGTGAGGGATACCATGATGGTAAAAAGTGTGAGAACAAGTTATAAGTCAGTTATTTTTCAGTGCTGTGAAAACTTCTAAAGGTTGCTAAACAAATTGTCATAAGCTAAGGGCTACCTATATTGGTGCTAAAGAAGGGCTGTCTTATATTTTTGAAGGTTTGGGACAAGGTTCTACGTTATCCAAAGCTGGTATTTTTCTTGGACACAAAATCCAACCTCTCTTAACCAGCGCTGTCAGTTCTGATGTGGGCTGATGGGAGATTCACTCCAGCACTTTAAGAGGGCACCATCTTGAGGAGATATAGTAAAAAAAACAGACAGTAATCATTGTACAACTTCATAATTTTATACAACTTCACACACAAAACTTTAAAAATTCAGATTTATTTACCGTTGTTTTAATAATTTCCAGCAGGCACATTAGTCAGGGGTGGTGGCAAACCAACAACAAAATATTGATGGTATCTCCCATTTGGTATTTCTCTCTCTGAAAAAGCAGAATATCTAAAGCAAAATGCCATACTAAAAATACAGTACCAACATCTCTTTGCTTCAGGGTTTTTTTTTTTTTTTTTGCAAGTANGTTTTTTTTTTTTTTTTGCAATACTGGCAACATATTTGAAAAGCACATGACACACAAAGATGACACATTGCATTCTTATATTACTTCCATATCAATGCAGTTGTGATGATTCCATTCAAGGAATGATTTGATGAGCATTCTCTGAATATATAACTGCTTTCAGAACTAATTCCCAGTGCAATATGATATATTCATCTAGATAGAAAATGTTTTCAATTATTCAATTATTCAAAATAAAAACATTCCAATACTAATCTATAACCTTTGTGCCAAAGGTTGAAAAGTATACAGATAAAAGTAATTTTCCCACACTGCCCATTTAAACAATATTGCTAAGACATCAGGTATTAATTAGAAATATTTCCAGTAATCACTTTTACAAACTGATTTTCAATTTAAGGTTCCTATGAAATTTCCAACAGCAGTGCTAATCATTTGTGGTAGCCAGTTTTTATTCTGAATTTGCTTTGGGAAAGTAGTGACAATATTATGTGGTTTCTCCTTCTGTTATCTGGACATTTGTTCTGCTACTGTATGCTATGGTATGCCTAGGGGCAGTGGGTTAGTGAACACTATGTAATTAGCCAACCTGAGTATTGAGTAGACTGAGTACTCAAGAAGACAATTTGACAAAGCACTTTCTGAAGTTAGATAAAAGTCTGTCTTTTCAGAGGAATCTGAAAGGACAATTGAAAAACAGATTGAATGGGATAGCCACTGAAATGGCACAGAACAGTAAAATAATTTCCCCAGAACTCAACCAATATAGTGGAAGTAAATTTTGTGGAGTTCTGAATTAAATATATGTAAGAATGAACTTACAAATACACACATTGACTGTTTAAATTTGGATATAGCTAATGTTGCAGTTTGGTGTGTGTGTGTGTCTATTTGAAAATAACACCCAAAACAAAATGCAACTTTAGCAAAAGTCTTCTAATTTAATATTAATGGGGTATGGAACCCACTGCCAGAGCCACAAAATTGAAGAGAACATTGCTAGATCTGGGAAAATATAAATGTTTGTATGTTATTATCTGCTGTTATGCAGATTTATCTGAAATTAATAGTGCAATTAGTGCAATTACTTTTTAGAATAAATCCTGATTATACTGATTATAGCAAGCTGGGACATACAGTAGAGAGAGGGGGGATTGTTATTTTTGTACCCTCGTCTATTTTGCCTACAATCTTTGTCCAGCAGGCATAACTTCTTCCTTTCTTTGTTAATTCTGTTACAAGCTGAAAGTTGGGCTTTTTCCAAAAAGCAACTTCTTTCTCGATGTGCCTTTTATAAATATGCTTTTATTAACTTCTTTGAAAATATACAAAATTATTGCAAATTGTCAAGTTTTAAAAACCCTTGAAGTTTTTTGGAAAAAAGGGGTAAGGAAGGACAAAATTATAGATTATTATCCTGTGACTGTTGGGTTCTCCTAAGAAAGAGATTTGTACATGTGTGAATTTATGTATATTCATTCATTCATTTTTCTTAACCTTTGTCCCACTTGGTAGTAAGATCTGTTCTTTTGCACTTTTACTACACGCAGCAAAGCCATCAATGCATGATGCATGGAAAAGTTTTGCTTGTTAAAACTAGGTCCCACTGGCCGACGGATGCAAAACGTATGCAAAAAGGACACAGTGGACGAGCAAAAATTATCGGCGGGGTGTCTCACTTCTCTCTTTGTCATCCGCTCCAAAAAGTGGCAAAAATTTGCATAAACAGAACGGAAAAGAAAGGAAAAGAACGGATGTGGGTAGTATGTAGTGGGGATGTTTAAACGGATGTTCATAGGAAGCCTAGAGGATGCATATAGGATGCAAACCGTTCACTGCTCATCCTTTCTATTTCCGTGCTACTAACGCTGTGTAGACGTTCCTGTACCTTTTGTTTCCTCCTCTCTTTCCATTTTCAGCTGCAGCGGATGTGAGTTGAGGGATGGCCAGAGATGACAGAGAGGACACAGCAGACGTTTAATGTATGATAACGGACAAAGAACGTTTGTTGCCCGTATTGTCACGGATGTACATCGTACGCGGCGGAAAGTTCATCCGCTCACAAAGTTTTGT
The DNA here is from genome assembly GCA_004320025.1 of Laticauda laticaudata. Taxonomy (NCBI): domain Eukaryota; kingdom Metazoa; phylum Chordata; class Lepidosauria; order Squamata; family Elapidae; genus Laticauda; species Laticauda laticaudata. The sequence continues at coordinate 40,127 of BHFT01003682.1, forward strand.
GCAGCTGAAAACTTCTTGCACAGATGAAATCTCAGTGGACGGATGCTCGAGGGACAGAGCATATGAAACACATATGCAGTGAGTACACAACGGATGCATAGCGTTTTCCAACGGGTGGCAAGCGTTTAAGCCCATGTCACACTGCAGCAACGGATGGAAAGAGGATGTAAAACGGAGAAAAACGCTTGCCATCCATTGTTAATGCGATGCATCCGTTCTGTACTCACTGCGTGCGTGATTCATATGTTCTATCGGTCCAGCATCCGTCTACTGAGATTCCATCCGCTCAAAAAGTTTTGAGCTGCACAAAACCTTTTGAGCGGATGAACTTCCCGCCGCATACTCCGTTCTACATCCGCGACACATACAGGGAGCAAATGTTCTACATCCATTAAACGTCCGCTATATTCCGCTCGGCATCCACTGGCATCCGCGCAACTTGCATCCGCTCCAGCGGAAAACGGAAAGAGGGAGGAAGTGAAACGGACGCAGAACGTCCACGCAGTGTTAGAAGCACGGACATAGAAAGGATGTAAGCAGATGCAGCTCACATATAAAGCATTAAAACGGAAAAAACATTCATATAGGGGACGTATCTCGGATATTTAGGATGTCTGGAGGATGTCTAGAGGATGCAGAAGGACACCTAGCGGAAAACCGATATTTCCTATAAAAAGGGGGAGGAAATCACCTGGATCTCACTTTCAGTCCAGCAGCCCTAGTGTGCAAACCTCTTCAGCCTTGGTCTTGCTCTGCTCTTCCACAGCATCCAGTCATGTCCACCATGGATCGTCACACATCCTTTTGGTAGCCGCCATCATTCTACAACAGTGTGAAGCCCTCTTCAGGCTCTTTCACCTATTCTACGCAAGGAAAAGGAGGCGTCCAAAAAGTGTGTGGTCCGAAGATGGATCACGAGAAGAGCCAAGTACAGACTGTATGACAAGCTGATGGTGGAGCTGAGGAACGAAGACCCTCGTGCATTCCAGCACTTCAGAGAGATGCCACCAGCCATGTTTGACAAAGTTGTGGAGCGGCTGAACCCAGGTTGACCAAGACAAACACCAACTTCCGGCCCAGCCTGGACCCTGGGATGAAGGTGCCACTGACTCTGCGCCACCTGGCCTCTGGGATCACATACAGAAACATGCAGTATGCCTGGAGGGTGCCACACAACACCATCAGCATTGTGGTCAGAGAGTGGTGCAGGCTATCATCGAAGAATATGTGGAGGAGCTCCTCCAGTGCACCACCACTGAAGAAGGCTGGAGGAAAATTGCAGAGCAGTGGTATCAGAAGTGGAACTTTCCCCACACTGTTGGAGCCATAGATGGGAAACACGTGGCCTGCAAAGCTCCAGCCAACTCAGGGTCCACTTATCACAACTACAAGGGCTTCTTCAGCATCATTCTCTTTGCCATGGTCGATGCTGACAACAAGTTCATGTACATCGATGCTTCAGGCAACAGGTCAGCTTCAGATGCCCAGGTATACAACGCCAGTCACCTCAAGGAGGGGCTGGATTGCAACCTCATCATGGGCTTCCCAGATCCAGACCCACTGCCCAACGACACGCAAGATGTGCCCTACTTCATCGTGGGGGATGACGCCTTCTCCCTCAGAGCCTACCTCATGAAGTCCTACACTTCCAGATGCCTCACCCGTGAAGAGAGGATCTTCAACGACAGGCAGTCCAGGGCAAGGCGGGTGGTGGAGAATGCCTTTGGCATCCTGGCCAACAGGTTCCAGGTAATTCTCACCACCATGCAGCATCAGCCAGAGACTGTGAGGAACATCATGAAAGCTTGCTGCATCATGCCCACAATCTCATGCGCACCCGCTACCCAGTGTTGCACAGACAGGCTTGTGGACCATCAACAAGGCAATGGGACATGGAGCCTGGTGAATGAGGCAAGGACTAAACCTGATAGACACTGTGGATGTGCAAGGCCCCAACAGAGCTTCACGTGAAGGGAAGAAGCAGCGCAACCTCCTGAAACACTGGTGCAACTCCCCAGCTGGAGCAGTGGAGTGGCAAGACAGGATGGTAGATGCTTAATGGATGCTTCCTTCAGCCTGTCTCATCACACTGATAAGATTGTGCCATGTATGTTGAGTGGCCATGTATGTTGAGTGGCATTTAATAAAGAGTTGTGTTTATGTTGAAATGTGTTGATGAATGATTAAATTGTTATTGATAATAAAGGGCCATAGGTGTGGCACCTGGAGGGTGGACCATACAGTCCCACTATGCTTGCACTAGAGGCTTAACTATCCACAGCTATTACCCATCCCACAGCTATTACTGATCCCACAGCTATTACCCATCCCAGCTAATAACCCATCCCACAGGTATCCTGCCCATCCCACAGCTATCCTTACCCATCCCACAAGTATGCAAAGGCTTAATCCATTTCTGAAAGTTTCCACCAAGACTTTTATTTAGTAAAAGAACTGAACCAAGTGTGTGAAGCAAAGATAATCTTTATTAATAACAAACTGTAGGACTTTCTTAAAAAAGCAAAATGAACCAAGAAAAGTGTCCAAGCAAAGATAAAGTCAACAGGTAACAACCCAGTCTCTGGAACTCTTCTCAGTCACTCTGAGGCATGCCCATGGTCTCAGGGGTGAAGGGTCCAGGTGCTTGGAGGTGGCAGTGGCTGAGTGCTGGTCTGAGGCGCCATTGGGGGCCTGCGCCCAAGAGGACAACAGGGATGGTGTGTGGAGGAAGCTCTCAGAGAGCTGGCTCAGTCCCGTGATGTTGAGAGGCCCTTCTCCAGGACCTGGATGTCAGTCCCAAGACTGATGACAGATGTTCTGAGGCCGGCTTGGCTGTGGGGTGAGGAAGGAGGAGTGCAGTGGGCTGTCTGGTCTGCAGGTGAGCGAGGTGAGGCGTCGGTGGCATCTGTGGTGTCGTTGGCATTTGTGGCGTCAGTGGCATCTGTGGCATCCGGTATCGGTGGCATTGGTGGCACCTGTGGTGTGTGATGTACCTGTGCCTGGACTGGGAAGGGCTGCCTGTGGATGCTGGAACTCCTGGTAGCCGTAGCCTTGGTAGGTGAGGGGCTGTTGAAAGCCTTGGAAGGGCTGTGACATCACCTGGGGTGGAGAAGCAGACCTGGAGTGGGTCCAGACCAGGTTTAGCTGGGCCTGGAGGGTGGTGCAGAAGATCTGTGATCCTCTCCTTGATCACCTGGTACTGAGCTTCGGGCATTTCCATGAGGTCTGGTTCACGTAGGTGAGGAAGGCTTTCTGTTAGAGGATGGTATGTCGAAGTGTACCAGCTGAGAGAGGAGATCTACGCTGCTTTTGATGGTGTCCCTGATCTCCAAGAGGACAGTGTGGCTCTGCCCCTCCGGTCTGCCTCTGCCTGCTTTCTGTGGAGGTGGAGCTGGGGGTGGGGGTGGGTTGGTCTCTGGTGGCAGCGGCCTCTTCTTGCTCCATCTGCGTCAGGGATCCTCCATGTGCTCCGGCATGGGAGTTCAGCTGTCAGGGGGGTCTCCGTCGTGGGGCGCTCCAAAGATACTTGCCTGGACACAGGAGCTGACTCTTGTCCAGAGAGGACTGGCTCTCTGTGGGCTTCCTGAGAGTGAGGGTAGACAGAGGGGCTGCTCCTCAGTGGCGGACCTCACCCCATCCGGAAGCTGCACTTTGCCATGACATAGGTCTCCCGGTCGGTGAGCTTGACCGCGGCCTGCCCAGATTTCTTCAGGTGCAGCTTCCCGTACCAGGTGTGCATGTGCTTCCACCACCCCAGGAGGACATCCAAAGTGTAGCCCAGGCTCTCCTCCTTCTCTCTCCAAGCCGCTTACTTCCGCTTGGTGTCTCGATAGAGCCTGTGTCCCTTCCGCCATAGGTACTCGTTCTCCTCAGCCATTCCAGCACCTCATCCTCATGTTCCTCTGCAATGGAGTACTGTCTCCTCTCACCCTTTTCTCGCGAATGGCTCGTCCTCCCTCTGGCAGGGCCTTCTGGGCCTCATCAGCAGGGCTTTGAGGTTCTAGGGGCTGGTCCACCACACCACCACCAGCAGCACCAGCACCAGCAGCACCAACAGCAGCACCAGCAGAGTCAGCACAGCAGAAGCACCAGCACCAGGAGCAGCACCAGCAGAAGCACCAGCACCAGCAGAGTCAGCACCAGCAGCAGAAGAAGCAGCAGAAGCAGAGTCAGCGCCAGAGGGGTGGGATGGTGGTCCTGTCCTTCTTGCCAGGGCTGCAGGAGTAGGCACAGGCTTCATCTTCTTCCCCATGGTTGTCGGCTGAAGATGTGTCTGGCAGCAGGTCTTTCCTCTGAATGGTGACCTGCTTGCGAGCTTCTTTCCCTTTATATCCGCCGAGCTGACGCAATGCATCCTCCCGCATGCGCAGTGAATGCTTTTTCATCACTAGGCATCCGCTAGGCATCCACTAGGCGTCCGTGATGCATCCGCGTCATCTGCTCGGCATCCGCTACGCATCTGCCCCTTCCACTGCACGTCCGCTTCGCTGTTCTCCCCCGGAAGCCTGCGGATGTGTCATCTGCTTCCATCCGCTTCCATCCACTAGGCTTCCGTTGAGCATCCGCTTAACATCCTCGCTATGTCCTTCCCACGTCTGTTCCTTTCCATTGTTGTCCGCTCTGTTTATGCAAATTTGGGGCACTTTTGAGAGCGGATAACAACGGAGAAAATTTGCTCGTCCGCTGTGTCCTTTTTACATACTTTTGCATCCGTCGGCCGATGTGACCTAGCCTTTAACGGATGATAAACGGACATAGAACGTTTGTTGCTCATTTGTCACGGATTTACATCGTACATGGTGGAAAATTCATTCGTTCACAAGTTCTGTGCAGCTCAAAACTTCTTGAGCGGATGAAATCTCAATGGATGGATGCTCAAAGGATAGAGCGTATAAAAACACGTATGCAATGAGTACACAACTGGATGCATAGCGTTTTCCAATGTTTTTTAACGTTTTACATCCTCTTTGCATCCGTTGGTGCAGTGGGACAGGGGCTTTAGCTCTCTTGTTGAAGAACCTGACCTGCTTGGAGAATGATTGGCCCAAGATCACCCATTGGCTTTCATGCCCAAGGGCAAGTAGAATCACAATCTTCATGCTCCATGTCCAACATCTTTACTGCTACATCACATACACATAGGCTCTCAAAGGCTTAATGACTCAAGCACTTTCTTGGACTTTGGGTGATGTGCATTTCCCAGCTCCTCTTAGGACTTAATGAATACTATAAGCTTGTTTACTGTGAAGCTTTATAAGGGTCTGCTCAAAGTCTACCCTGATTATTGAAGATTGCCAATAGCAGTTTCAGCTGCATGCAAACACTGACTTTGCATGACATATTGTATCAGAAACTTGCTAAGCACATTTTAGCCTGTCTTATATGCACAGCCTGTACTGTATTCCTGTTTTACACTTCAATGTGTCTTGTAAAACCTAGAAAGTTGGATTAACTAAGTAACTGGCTACATGTGTATTGGGAGTTATTAAGAGGCAAAAATGTTTGTTCATAATTTATACAATCTGGTGTGCTCTGGAAATATTGGGATTTAATGTTCATAAACCACAGGTTTCATAAGATTTTAGTGACTGAGGGTTAAATGCACTTGTGGAAAACTGCACTAGCTGGATTTTGCACATTTTTATTTTTGCGGGTTGAATGTGACTAGAAAGGAAGAGAAAACAAAAAGGCATATTCTCGGTTGTCAAAGTAAAGTTCCATATATTGTATCTTGTTTTAATTTTCGTTCTCCTCCAAGAGGTTAATACCATAAAAGAGAGGCATGAAATTCTTTATTACAATGTTCAGCATTCTTCCTTCCTACCAGCAATACTTTGTTTGAAAGATAAGATTGTTGCCTGTGTTTGAACAGTAGGTATGTTTATAACTGCAAGTCGAAAGGAAAATTTTATTACTCGTGTATTGGAAAGCCTCCTTTCTTGTGAAGGCAGCATAAAGCACAGTAACAGCAGTCTTTTGTATAGCTCATGAATACAGGCTATGGCAGCAAGCTTTGAATAAATTATTATATGTGGCAGAGCAGCACTTCAGAGGTTAGAAATTTCCCTTTATCACTCATTGCTGGGATGGATGTATTGAGATGTGAATTATAGGATGAGAACAGGTTTTCAAGACAGAAGCCTATCTGTGAAATGTAGAAGGGCATATTCTGACCTTGATTAGAGACCTACATTTTGAATTATCACTGTGTTCTATGTCTGGACTGAATGTATGACAAACAGGAACTGTTGCAGAGTGAGAGCTTTTCTGTTGCTTTCTTTACATGTAATTGTTACATGAGGAGCAGACTGTACCATAATGTTATTTCCTTTGTCTTGGATTTGCAGCTAAAGAAAACAAGCATCAAGAATATTGCAGGGTTTTTGGCCTTGACCAACAAGGATGCGAACTGAAAAATGAATCCGACCAGGAACAAGAGCATTATAATATGAGGAATGATTGTTTGTAAGAGCCCGGCGCCCTCAGGGAAATCTTTAGAATATATAATATATAGAATAACAGAGTTGGAAGGGACCTTGGAGGTCTTCTAGTCCAACCCCCTGCTCAGGCAGGAAACCTATACCATTTCAAACAAATGGGTATCCAATCTCTTCTTAAAAACTTACAGTGTTGGAGCATTCACAGATTCTGGAGGCAAGTTGTTGCACTGATTAATTGTTTTCTCAGGAAATTTCTCCTTAATTCTATGTTGCTTCTTTCCTTTATTAATTTCCACCCATTGTTTCTTGTCCTGCCCTCAGGTGTTTTGGATAATAGCTTGACTCCCTCTTCTTTGTGGCAGCCCCTGAGAACACTGCTATCATGTCACTCCTAGTCCTTCTTTTAATTAAGCTAGATATACCCAATTCCAGCAACCGATCTTCATGTTTTAGCCTCCAGTCCCCTAATCATCTTTGTTGCTCTTCTCTGAATTTCTAAAGTCTGAACATTTTTTAATATCTTTTTCTTTTCTTGATTTGTTTTTAAAAAATAAACTTTTTGTCTAACTTTTTATCTAGAACTTTTTATCAAAGTTCTAACTTAAGAATAAATGTCCTGAATCCCTTCCAGTGGTGAGATTCAATTTTTTTTACTACCATTCTGTGGGAGTAGCTCGGTGGGCATGGCAGGGAAAGGATACTGTGAAATCTCCAGTCAGAGGTGGGATTTGCCGGTTCTCCAAACAACTCAAAATTTCTGCTACCAGTTCTCCAGAACTGGTCAGAACCTGCTGAATACCCATCTCTGATCCCTATTTTCTGGTTTAGATTCGGCCCATGGCGAGACCAGCAGCAATCATGAGGGAGATAAGGATTACCGTGACCTTCTTCCATTTGATTCCTGGATTTCTTAGCAGATCATGGAATCTTTTGGGAGCACTGGAGAGAGTTGAACGTTAGAAGTGTTGCTTTATAATTATTCTGCTCATACCTTATTGGATGCTATCAAAATGGGTTATTAGGAGATATCCCTTCAATCCTTTGGGGCTTCTTCCAGGGAAGAATGTCCTCAAGATCTTTCTTATCTATCTTATTATCAACTATCTATATAGAGCTATTGAAAAGTAATTGTTTATATATGAGTTTGGAATGGTACACCACCGGTAAGGTACATATTTCCTGGAACTCTGACATGAGTATCTCCAGAGCACTGCAGTTTGATGAAGAAAACAGGCTGAAGTTGAATTTGGACAAAATTCAATTGCTGCTAATTTCAGGGCTAGATTTCAGAGTTCAAGGAACCTGGCTATTTTGGAAAGTACTAAATTTCCCCTTAGAAAACAGTTTCCCCCAGATTTGGTATTTTTGCCAGACAGCCACATAACATTTGTGGCAAAGCTGACCTTTTATCAGCTTGGTTGGTAAACTAGCTGCACTCTTCGTTAGAGAAGGGAGACCTATGGGAGTGTGATGTCATCACTTGTTGAAACAACAGCATTGGTTGGTTGTTTTCTGAGTCTAATTCAAAATATTCACAGATGTGCAGTGATCTTTTTTAGGAATGAGGCCCAAGTTACTCACAGTTCGCAATGCACCGTTGGGTCCCCACGGAACGCTTCTGCGGTTTCTGCTACCAGTTATATCTAACCACCACAGCAATGTTTGCATTTTCTGGGTATGGTTATTATCGAGGAATAAACAAATCTTTGGAGTTGAGGAAGGAAAACATTGTGTGCACCGAGACCCCATACACGGTTATTTATTGTGAGAAGCACCGCAAGAAAGATTGCGGTCCTTTTTACAGATCCTCTTCAACTTTTACTTTTGAGTTCAATAACCATGCATATGGCTCATGTTCGCCGATACGCATTAAATACCCTGTCTATAAAACAAATATTACAATAAATAAATTCTACGAATGAAGATAGAATGAAGAACGCGTACACGAGAATCCTGGGGGGGGGGGTGTATTTACATTTGTGAAAAACTGAAAGACTCTTTTACAAAGGGAAGCCGATGAGAAGGCAAATTCATTAAATTGTATTAGCCTCCAAGCGTTCTGGCACTACATATCCCATGATACATCGCGACGCGGCGCATGCGACAGTTTGCGATTATACTCCGGCCCGCTTCCTAACACGTGGGAAGCATCAAAAGAAAGATCTTCCGGGGCAGAATGCTGCGGAGGATAGTGGTGAGGGCAAATGCGTGTAGAGAAAGCTTTGCGGGAGCGGGTCCGCCCGTTATTTGCGGGTGGCAATTAACCGAGGGCGCTCGGATGGTGAAAACCAGAAGCGGGAGATGAAATGAATCTTAACCGCCCCACCCCTGCCCCCGTAGTAAAATACACTGGATCGGTATAGTCATACTCTAATTATGCTGCCACATTTGATAAAAGCTGGCACCTCCTTTTCCCCTGTAGCTTTCTTGTTGTTTTGTTTAATCTCTTTGAAGATACTCATTTAATGGTTCTCGCTTTTTGTGACAGCATCGGTAACATGGTGCAACAAGTTTATTTATATTTTCTGTCCTGAAATTACACTTCTTCAAGTATATAATGTGATTAGAGGTTGATCATTGTGCAAATAGATAACAATAACTCCTTAAATTACCTTTTCTCAGCTGTCACTGCAGATGAGAATTGTGGGAGTAATTTGATGTACATCTGTATCATGTCAGATGACTCTTACAGGATGCTCTTTCTGATTTTATACACTCTTATCCTTCTCATACTTTCCTGCCCTTCTACATAGTAGGCCAGAGTTACATTGGTAGGTTAGTTACTTTGGTAAGTCAGGTGGCACATAAATGGATTTAAAACAGTGCATTAGGTTTTCTAGATGAAAACACCCCCGAGAACTAATTTGTTGCTTAGCTCTTTGAAGTCTTTTCACATAGACAAGGTATTTTGCTCTCTTGACTTTCAGGATGTGAATTTGTTTTTGTGTATACCTGGAGGTAGAGGGGGAAGGCAAGTTTTTTGTTAACAACATTTAAGAAAGAGACCCAACTAGGAATGAGAACCAGGCTGAGATAATGCATCAAAAATGGTACACAAATGAAGATGTATTGAACTACTCATTCTTCTTCCTAGCACCCTATACGGCTGGGATGCCACAAGCTCTCTTTGTCCCGGAAGCTCCATCAAACTCCTAGGAGTTACATTCCTCTCATTCCTATTGTAGTGGAACAGACGGTAAGTGGGCATCATTTTCTAAATATGATAAAGGAAGCAGGCAGGAAACTAGACTATTGGCAGGTAACATTTTACTTCAGGCACATGATAAGTCATTGGGGAAAAGGGAAAGACTGGAAGCATGGTGTGGACACATCAATGCAAAATTAAAGGAGATCTAATGAAAATTCTTCAGAAAGATAGACTGATTGATCTAGCATTCCATTCCTTTTATATTCCTTGACAAAATGCTCCTTACTCAATGATGATGAGATAAATTATTGTCTGTATATTTTGCCTTCTATTGCCTTTCATTGTTATGAAAAGAATCATGAATGAAACATTGTTACCAGAAAATGCACTAACTCTGCTTAAGAATCCTTTATAGTTGGAAAGCTCTGTTTTGATCATTGATCCTTCTTTCAACTCCCTTATACATAGTTCTATTGATCTTTCAGGACTGCTTAACTCTAATTCTATGTGAAGAATCTTGCCTCAGTTAACCTGAGCAGTAAACAGTTTATATGTCAGAGTCCTCTTGCAGAATATCAGGATTCTTCTCCACTCTTGTATTTGGAGTATACTTGTCCTGACCTTTAGTCTGTTTTAGGGCCGTGGTGAGCGAGCCTATGACATCTACTCTCGCCTTCTGAAAGAGCGCATTGTCTGTGTGATGGGACCAGTAAGTGTATGAAATATTTCCATAGTAAGCAAGAAGACCAGACTGTCCAATATTTTGAGGAATTTGTGCTGAACAATAGGTTTCTACGATTCATAAATGAAAAATGTGTGAGTGGTGCTTGTTGAAATCTTGCTGAAAAATAGCACGAGAAAGCTTTCTAATACCAACAGATAAGTCTTAGGTTATTCAATAACTAGCAAATCCAGAGGAAATTACGCAGACTTAAAAATATGCGAAGTTCTGTAATAAGCATATATAGTGCAGGATTTGGAATATTTTTAACCATATTAATTTTTTAAGCTCTAAGTACTTGTAGTATTGGCTTTCCTTAGAAAATTGATTTCCAATTATTCACTTTTTAAAATGGCCCTTGAATTTTAAATAATGTTTGTCTTTGAAAGCCAGATTTGGGCCACCATCTTGAAGCCAACTTCTCTCTCTTTAGAGCAGGGCTGTCAAACTCTTGGGTTGGATGCGTCATATGATGCTCACGCCCAGTTTAGCAAAGGGGAAAAAAGTCCCAATACATCATGTGATGACGATGTGAGTTTGACACCCCTGCTTTAGAGGGACTGAGCTGGTGAGAGTTCCTTTCTGGTTTTGGACTGCCCACTTCAAAGAAAGCAAAAAGAATGGGAAATTGAGTTTATTATTCATGCTATAATCCATTGCTTTGTGTGATCTCCATACAGATTGATGATGGTATTGCAAGCTTGGTCATTGCACAACTGCTTTTCTTGCAGTCAGAAAGCAATAAGAAGCCCATTCATATGTACATAAATAGTCCAGGTGAGTGATATTCAACATGAAGGTGCTACAGAGGAATGCATTCTCTCCTTGCTAGTAACTCCACCTACTTGTATCTTTCGTTTTTCTCAAATACATAGGGTTAGTTGCTTTTTAACATAATGCCCTCCAGGTGGATTACAACTCTTGCTGTATCTCAGCCACCACTGGTCATACTGGCTGGGATGTAATCCATTTGGAGATTGCCAAGTTGGGCAAGGCCATTTTAGTCAACAGAGTTACAATTTTTAATTAACATTTTCCCAGTATGACAGTGAATTCTGTGATGGAAACACAAACAGTTGTGATCTGTTTTAATTTCTCCCTATTTCTTAAAGTGTGCTTCCTCATTATTGTCTGCTGTGTTTCAGTCAAAAGAGGTGAATTACTTACTATGATCTTGTGTTTCTTGTTTTTCTTTAGAGTGCAGAACTCTTGCTACTGAAAAATTGTGAAGTTGAGACTGGAGATGTTGTTTTCTGTGTACAAGTCATATCTCCCCAAGATATAATAATAGTTATACCATATCATAAACTAGACATATTGGCCGGTTTTGTAGAGCACACACAAGCCATTAACCATTTAACCATACCAGCCATTTCAGCCTGGTATGTGTACAAATCCCCAGCCATGTTTCAAGACAAGCATGTATTTAATTGTCACAATCTTTCCTTACTTTGCATTCCTTTACAAATAGCCCTTGTTTGTTTTGTGAACATTTGAAGTTACAACACTAAAAAAGTGGAACTGGTCCTCATCTTAGTAATGGTCATATGATCACAATTTGGGCAACTAGCATATATTTATGATGGTTACAGTATCTCAAGATCAAGTGATTGCCACTTGTGATCTTTTTAGTCAGCTTCCAACAAGCAAGGTCAAAGACAGAAGCTAGATTTACTTAACCATGGTTGTTTACTTAATAAATGTGGCAAAAATTGTGGGTGCAATTCATCACCTCGCTTAATGAAAAAAGTTCCAGTCTCAGTTGTGGTTGTAAGTTGGGAACTACTTTTATTCTGCTTATAAGCTTTCTTAGCTATCTTCAAAAATGATCGGGGTGGGTGGGTTAATTTTGAAAATTTAGGTTACTATAACATTAGCACTTAGACTTATATATCACTTTATAGCTCTCTCTAAGTGATTTACAGAATCAGCATATTGCCCCCAACAATCTGGGTCTTTATTTTACCCACCTCAGAAGTATGGAAGGCTGAGTCAACCTTGAGCCTAGTGGGATTTGATCTGCCAATTTCAGGTAGCTGGCTGTCAGCAGTAGTAGTTTGCAGTACTGCACTCTAACCACTGTGCCACCAAGTCTCTTCTACTAAGCCTGTTCTATCCTTATCTGAGAATCACTATGATGGAATAAACTTGGTTCTCCCTGTAGGTGGTACAGTGACATCAGGATTAGCTATTTATGACACCATGCAGTACATCCTGAACCCTATTTGCACATGGTGTGTGGGACAGGCAGCCAGTATGGGCTCTCTGCTGCTGGCTGCAGGATCACCAGGCATGCGCCACTCCCTACCCAACTCCCGCATTATGATCCATCAGCCCTCAGGTGGGGCCCGGGTAAGTTTGGCCTTGCTGCTTCCAATTAGAGGTGTCTGTATATCCCCACATAGCCATTGTAATTATAACTGGCACTGGTCTCATGAAGTTAGAAATGGAGGTGGGCAGGTACATGAAAGATCATGATCCCCTCACATACCTCTGGTCCTTAGTGATGATTAAAATGTGTTAGCAGGCAGCCATCCATATTTTCTGTCCGCTTCCACTGAACAGGGCCAAGCTACAGACATTGCCATCCAAGCTGAAGAAATCCTCAAACTGAAGAAACAGATCAATGGCATCTACGCCAAACACACCAAGCAGAACCTGGATGTGATTGGTAAGCACTTTCATTCCCCTGAAGCAGTCAATATTCCACTGCAGAAGAAGGGCTAGGGAAGAGCCAGTCTTGGGAGCAGTTGCAAGTAGCTGAGTATAGGAAGGCCAACCTGCCTAAATTGTTTCCCAGTTTTAAAAGTCAGCTTGTTCAGACTGCAGTGTGAGGAGCCCTTCATTACACCACTTTCCATCTGTTCTTCACTTGGGCACCTAGATGAATTTCATGGTTTGGGAGAGATACCTTTTCTGCAATTAACAAAGTTCTTCCTTCCCTTCTTTCCTCTCAGAAATTTCTGTCTTTCTAAAGCTGCCCAAATTTATATACTTAGCTTTGAAGTCTTGCACGGGAGTAAATATATATAGGCACATCAGTAAATGTACTTGTGAGTTAATGATGATCTGTATTTAACCAAGATCATGTTAAAATGTGTTACTTTTACAGAGGCTGCAATGGAGAGAGATCGTTACATGAGCCCTGTGGAAGCCCAGGAATTTGGCATCTTAGACAAGGTGCTTGTCCATCCTCCACATGATGGTGAAGATGAACCGGAGCTGGTTCAGAAAGAGACTCCACCTGTACCTATTATTTCCCCTTCCTCGGCTGAACCCTGAGGGATCTGTAGCCTTGTTTCGATGCGTTGTGGCATCATGGATTATAACAGTGAAGTGGAAATGGGGCTGGTTGATCAAACTCACTACAATTGCCAGGGAATGTCCATCTAACTAATTCTTCTCCTAAGGAATGCTCCAAAGAAGCCACTTGACAATGTTTGGAAAAGCTAGTCTCTTGACCTTTTCACTCTGGGATCCAGTTGTTATCCTATCCTTATTTTCTTTCCTAATTCATGGTATTCTTTAAATAGATTGAAATTAAACCTTGACTTGTATGGTGTGGATATTCTTTATTTTTATTTCTAAAAATGTTCTGTAGCATATAAAAGCCTACCCTGAGGTTCCCCCCCCCCCCCNCCCCCCCCCCCCCCAAATTTCTGGGTGTGTTGAGCACAGCTAGTTTAAAAATACAACTTGTAGATTAAAACTATTTAGGTCATAAGTTGCAAAACAGACCATTTGTACACATAATGTCCATAGCAGAGTTTTCCCCCATCACCTTAATTAACTTCATCAGTTGCTCTCTAACTATTGGGCAGGTACCTTTTCTTGATCTGAAATAGGTCCTCACTTGTCCAAACTCCACTCCTACCAAATTCCTGCTCCAGTTGCAGCTGGAAAACTCTTATCTGGTTTACAATTCTCTCATCACAGGCTCATGTAAAACAGGTATATTTTCCTATAACTGCAAATAAGGCTTTCATGAAGCAGTGTATATTTATTACACCTTGTGCAAATATTCTTGTGACTTAAATAAGAACATGGAGAGTCATGTAGGTACTTACAGAAAAGTAAAAATGAAATACAAAGGAAAGTGAATACAAAGAACCAGGATTGTTTGTTTCTTCTTTATTCCTATGGCATCAACCACAGTGGTTCTATCTTGGCATACTTGTCATTCCCCAGTGATCATTGAAAAATAGTTCTGTTTATTTCAGCTTGCAACCTTGCATGGTCATACAGTACATACTGTCAGAGTAAGCAGTTTGCTCCTCCTAAGCTGTTGTGAAAGAAAACCATTAAGTTGGAAATGGTAAAAGTAAGTTGGGCAATCTATGGTAGGACCCTAATTTTGGATTAAACAGAGTTTTCATTCAGCACTAAGCCACAAGATAATTGTTTGGTTTCTGGTTGATATCTTGTAGAAACTCAACTGATTATTGCTATCAGTTGGCTATGAATCAAAGTTTAACAAGATTATATGAACAAGGTTCTAGATGAATATTTGCCTTTGGATATATTACATCAAGCAGTTGCAAAAGATATCTGTGTAACAATTTCCTGGCTGTACCCTATGTGGTCTTTTCTCTGGAGAGTTGTCCAAGTTTAAAGCTTTTCCAATCTTGGGCTCATGAATATTCTTGGAGTATGGCCAATGTTCTTAGTCCATTGATACAAGGTAGTTTGGAAAAGCTGGATCTCAATTCATGCTGCAAATTGGGAAGTTTTAAGTTCACATTTTATGGATTTTAGTATCTGAGATTTATTTACATCTCACCTTCATTATTTAGAGAGAATGACCATCCCAAAGTCACCCAGCTGGTTTTTATGCCCAAGGCGGGAATAGAACTCAGAGTCTCTTTATTTCCAATTGGGTGCCTTAACCACTATGCTATCATCTTTCATTTAGAGCAAGGGTCCCCAAGCTTGGCAACTTTAAGACTTATGGACTTCAACTCCCAGAATTCCTCAGCCAGGAATTTTGGGAGTTTGAAGTCCACACGTCTTAAAAGTTGCCACGTTTGGAGACCAGATTTAGGGGGTCGAGACATTGTACACAGCATTTCCTCTTTCTATTTTTCCCTACAACAATCCTGTGAGGTATAACATTGAGTTCATCCTGTGAACCTGGGCTTTCCTAATTTTATCCCCTGCATGCACTGCTTTTTGCTTTCAGGTAGTCCTTGATTTAAAACCACAACTGACCCTAAATTTTTGTTGCAAAGTGAAAAATTTGTTAAGCAAATTTTGGCTCATTTTGTGCCACAGTGAATCACTGCAGTTGTTAAATTAGTAACATGGTTGTCAAGTGATTCTGGCTTCTCCATTGACTTTGCTTGTAAGAAGGTCATAAAAGGTAATCTCATGACCTCGGACACTGCAACCTTCATAAATATGAGTCAGTTGCCAAGCATCTGAATTTTGATCATGTGATGAGGAAATACTGCAATGGTT
Source organism: Laticauda laticaudata (assembly GCA_004320025.1). Lineage (NCBI taxonomy): Eukaryota > Metazoa > Chordata > Lepidosauria > Squamata > Elapidae > Laticauda > Laticauda laticaudata. Next base: position 55,893 of record BHFT01003682.1, read on the forward strand.
GCAGGTGTGAAAAATCATAGGTCACTTTTTTTCAGTGTTATTGTAACTGAATGGCACTAAATGAACTGTTACAAGTCTAGGACTACCTGTAATTGTTTTTCAGTAATGACCTTAATTTCAGTTTATTCTTTCGCTGTTAAAAGAAAAAGACGTTCTTTAAAATAAATGGCGTCTAGTAGTTTAAAAATATGGCCATGTATTCTCATCTCATGTCGTTCTAAGTTTTAAAACAGTTACTGCTATCTTGGCTCTTATCTTCCAAGTCCTTCCCTCGGCAGATTCGATCTTTCAACTCGAAGGGTTTCTCAAAAGTTATTATTTTGGTTTTCTTGCGGGAGAGCAGATTGCGAAAATGCTGAGGTTGGTGTCCCCCCCCCCGCTGCCCCCAGGCTGAAGGAAGACAATAAGCAGGCTGCTGCTTTCACGCTTTATGCACACCAAATCAGAGGTACCTAGCAAAGCGATGTTGTTGAACTACACATCCCAGCATGCCTTCAAAGCAGAATCCCTCCCGAATCCGGACTTTATCCAATAAGCGAAGAGCGCGGCAGAAGGGCGGGGACTTAAAGGCGTTCGAAGGGAAGTCAGTCACAGGGTGGCGAGTCTCGGCTGGGGGACGGCGTGGTGGGCTTTTTTTCCACCAACCGGCATTGGGGGAAACTAAAGAGTCTAAATAGGGCTAAATTATCATTCTTCGCCGTTGAAAACTTACTGATAATTTTTATAGTCATTTCTACGGTTTTATTGTTTTAATTATAGTTTTCTTTGGACAATCTATAAACACGAGGCTGTTTGGAGAACTAGTTTATAAGGGATGGGTTTAGACCCTTTTTGTTCTCGTATTTGCGTGTGTTGTGTGAGTTAGAGTGTGGCGGGGAGGAGAGGACCAAAGATTGTTTTAATTCACTGAATATGATTTTGACTGCTGCCACAAATGTGGATTGTGACTGCTAGCTTGTTACAGTTGTGTAAACCAGTCAATTATATTTTTATCAACTATGGTTAAACATTGGTTTACTTTAAGGTTCAGTTGGCTTTAAAGATGTACATGTGTGAGATATAGAAAAAGTGAATGGTTTCTCCTTCAAATTTTGGCCTAGATGTTTTCTGGTTAAGCCTTTTCATGCACAGATCAGAAGAAATGCGAAAAGAAAAATATAACTTTCAGAATTTTTAGCAACTACATGCCAATGTATAATGTCGCCTTCACATTTTTCGGGTGAAGAAAAGCACTCATATTTGGATCCTTTAATATTTGTTCTCAAATTAATAAAATAGTTGGAAAAGATGGCAATCATGTTTCAATCTGATGCAGAGAGAATGATCAGATAAGGACTGAGGAAGATCTAGATATAAGCCCTTTACTATTTGCTCATATTTTTGATTTGTAAAATTTTAAGAGTTGAGATGTAAATACATTAAATAACATCAACACATAGCTTGATCAATATGCATGCTATCATACAGCTGTGTGCTATACCTTCAAAGGAGACCATTCACTAAATACAGTAATGTAAATCATATCAAGCAATATGTTTGTTATGACACACAGTAATCTGTTCAGTGAAGATAAGTTTCCTTTTGAATGTAATCTGGATTATTAAACATTATTTAATGTGCTTACAGCCCAGCTTCTAAAGAAATTTAACACAAATGAATAAACAGTAAATACTTATTTAAAGGATTGAGCCTCCTTGTTTGGAGTTGCCAGCCATCTTGTATTTCTTGCAGACTAAGATCAAGTCCCCTTGGAGGGTGACTTCATGTAATGGATATGCCACAGAAGGTTTTTTTTAAAGCAACATTAGAAAGTAATTCACCATTTTCCCCTTAGGGGATTTTTTTGGCTTCTAAGCCCTGGGATTTCCTGTGGTCTCCCAATCAATTACTCATTGAATTTAAGCTTACTCAGCCTTTCAGTATCAGCCAAGGCCAGGTATGGGAGTATGAGCTTGTTTCAATTTGTCACTGTCATTGTTTAACTATGGGCTAGCAGGTCAAAGGTTCTGATCACGGCAGAGTGGAATGGAACAATGCAGTAAGCCCTGGTAAAGCCACACCAGCAATTTAGTATTAATTACAAAAATAGGGATATATTCAAGTTGTTATTGTGTTGAAGAGGTTTGATAATTCTTTGCTGATCGAAGCATACTGCAAAGGAATGCATAATGTCTTGGATTTTTTTTTTTGAAGGTGTCTGAATGAGTGCTAAGGAGAAAATGGAACCTTTAAGCATCCCAGCCACACCAAGAGCAGAGTTGTTAGCAGGTAACAGTTGAATCCCAATTGGAAAGACATTTTAGGAGCAAATATTTGTTAATGTTTAATTCTCCATCAATGTTTGCTAATTTGATCAATTTCATTTCTCCCTTTCTTTGGGAAGTCAAGAGCTATGCATGTTGACTGCTCTGTTCTTAGAATAATGAGATTGTTCATAGTATGCTGAACTTCCACAGGAGTAGTCCTGTTATTCTGTTGTTGCAGAAATATGTACACAAGGTTCACACCTAATATAGCACTCCATTCATGGGCATTTGACTTGAGCACAGTATGTTATTAAAACCAGCTGTTGAGCTTAGTAAGTGATGGTTTAGATGAGCATGTTATATGAACCCAAACATGTTTTGGTTTATTTGGTAAATCAGGTCTGAATGCTATGTATGGATGTCTATAATCCTTGTCTGACATCTAATACAGCAAGTTGGCTCTTGTGCTTGTTGCTTTATGGTTACCAACTCTTCCTCCTCTCTGACAAGAAAAAGGAGCATCACTGAAGTGTGTACCGTACAGTATTATACTGCAGCTGAGAAAAAAGCCTAGTCTGATAACTGGAAAGCTTGGGGTTATGGTCTGCAGAATGCACATTATTCATTTCACATTATCTTGATTTGCTTGATTAATTTCATAGATACATCTATATAATTTTCCCAATAGCAATACAGAAATGATTTGTTGTTAGCTTTTTAGAGGATCTTTTTCAACTGCCCATCTTTTTTAGCTATTAAAAGTTTTTGAGTGCCCTTCCATCCAACAGCTAACTAAATGCCAAGCATTTTTGGATGGGGAATCCCTAACATTTGGTAGTGCTGCCATCTGCTGTGCTGCGTGCATGAGCGGATGGCTTGCATTCAGATCTGCCCTTGGTTGTGTATTAGTGGTGGATCACAAATGTGTGGAACAAAATTAATATTTCTTGCCTGGACATTGCTCTTCCCTACTTTGAGTCATTAGAAAATATTTCCTTTTTTAGGACTAACAGAGTTTTATGATTGGTACCCAAACTATGATAACTGGCTTTCAATATCCCTGGACTCTTTTTTCTTCTTATAATTGTCATAAACCCAGCCAATCCTTTTGTATTTTATTTGTACTTTTCCTTGTAGATGAACAATGCTTCATGAGCAAGTATATATCTGAGCTGGATTTTTCACCAGCTGAGTCTGCATTCAGTCCAGCCCACTTCACTGACTCTTTGGAGCTACAGGGAAGCTTTCATGAGTTAGATAATATTGTCTGCTGGAGTGATAACATGGATCACTGTATTGTCTACCTCAATAAGGTAGGCATCTTCTGGCCAGAGAAGAATATGTGTGAAAAGGCATCAAGTCTTCTGAATGTTGATATGTCTTTCTACTGCATTTGATTATGTCAAGTTCCCAAATATCAACTGACAAAGCTTATCTATTCATATGTTATTTGCATTCAGCTAATTTTTAGATACTTCCAACATTTTGCTACTTATTGTTTTTATTGGGGACAACTTTGAATGAATAACAACAGTAAAATGAATATAAATTTGAAAAAAACTGAAAGAATAAATAGAAAAGGTAAAAGACACAGAAAAGATAATGATTTAAAAAAAATCAAAGCAAAAGTATTTCCTTTGGGAAGGATTCTTTATAATTTAAAATGTCATTTCAAATTTATCTGGACCCTTAGTCTATTTGTAGTTTAGTTCTGTTAAAGTTGTACAACTTTAACAGAACTACAATGATGTGGGATAATACCCGAAGGAAGCTAAACAGCATATATAT
>BHFT01003683.1:0-19587 GCA_004320025.1 Laticauda laticaudata
AATGTTTTGTCCGTTTTAATGCTTTATATCCGAGCTGCATCCACTTTCATCCTTTCTATGTCCGTCCTACTAATTCTGTGTGGATGTTCTGCATACCTTTCGCTTCCTCCCTTTGTCCGCTTTCCGCTGGAGCGGATGTGAGTTGTGCGGATGGCCAGAGGATGCTGAGAGGTTACATCGGACGTGTAACGGATGACAACGGACATAGAACATTTGTTGCCCATATGTGTTGCGGATGTAGATCGTATGCGGCGGAAAGTTCATCCGCTCAAAAAGTGTTGTGCAGCTCAAAACTTTTTGAGCGGATGAAATAGCAGTAGACGGATCCTCGACGGATAGAGCGTATGAAAGACGTACGCAGTGAGTACACAACGGATGCATCGTGTTTTCCAAAGGATGGCAAGCTTTTTTGTCCGTTTTACATCCTCTTTGCATCTGTTGGTGCAGTGTGACATGGGCTTAAGAATGTAATATGGAACCATAGTTTAGGACTATGCAAATTATCTGGTTCCTCAATTCCTTATATCCTTTTGTTTAAGACTACAGATTGAAATATAAATGTTTAATGGGAGATTGCATTAATTTGCATTAAAAACAGTTTTACTTGTAAACAGTTAATATGGCTGTAATAAAGATGACTTGAAACTAAAGATGAAAATTTACAACTTGATCAAACTTAGATGGTTTAAACCATAAATGAGTAATCCACAGGCTGAAAGATATATTTCGCACCCATTCTCCCATTTTGGGACCATTGCAACTCCTTCCTTCCTTCCTTCCTTCCTTCCTTCCTTCCTTCCTTCCTTCCTTCCTTCCTTCCTTCCTTCCTCCCTTCCTTCCTTCCTCCTTTCCTTCCTTCCTTCTTTCCCTCCCTCCCTTCTTCCTTCCTTCCTTCCTAAAAAACACCTATGATATCCCAGCAAAAAAGGATGTTAAACATTAGCCATTATGTCCTCTTCTAACTCTTTATTATTTATTTCTAATAAATCTACATATTCAGTAACTGAAGATGACAACTTTCTTACTGATGACAATTTTCTTATTGATTAGTGTGATTGCCAATGAGTTTTGTTTCTGCTGTTTTTCTTTCAGTGTAGAAAGATACCTGTGTTTTCTAGACTTATATATTTCTCTAAATTGTAATCTGAACCAGTTTACATCAGCCTCAGCTGGAACTATGGATAGGTATTTAAGATAGCTATAATGTGTAATATGTTTATGTTATACTTATTTATGCCTTACTAAAAATATGTGCTGTGATTATGACAGAAAACTTAACATATATATATACCCACAATAACATAATTTTATTGGTGCTGAATCTGTAGCAGTTAATATACACAAAATGTATTTTTCAGCTGCACAAGCACACTTGGCCATTTCTGAATAGCTACATACATTAGAATCACATGATTGAATTTAGCTGCTCGTAGATTTAGTCGGCAGCAATGTGATTGCAACTACATTTTCTCAAATCGTTATAAACTCAAAAATTGCTTCTGGCCATATTTTGAAATAACCTTCTCCAGACATACACATAAATTCATGCAAGGGTATACAGTTTGTGTGAATACAAACATTTACTATGCAGATTTGTCCTGAAAGGAATTTCTTAAATCCTGAAACATGATTATAATGAGTTAACTTTACACTTGTGGAATTCGCTCACAATATACCACATGTGAACATTGTACTTGTCACAGCACAGAACTGTGTGATTGCATGAAGAAAACCAAAACACTGCAATGTCTTAATGATCTCTATAAGATGTCAGCAGGTGAAGAGTATATTGAATTGCAAGCCATAAATATTAGTTTTTGGGTTTTTCATTTATGTAGTTTTTCCATTGTCCATGCATATCAGCCAATATTGAATAATTAATTATTCCAAACAATATCACTTGACAAAAATGTTTTTTTCAGCTTAAATAATCAGTGACATATCATGCATGGATCACTGAACTCTAACTGGTTTGAATGTATTTAAAAAAAAAAAAGATTGAATTCTCAAAAGGCTACTGTAGCTGATCACTTGCCAAGCAAGTAACTAAACCAAGAGGATAAAAAAGGTTGCTCCTCTGCAAACAAAACAACTATTAAAAATTGAGGCTTCTTACTAAAATAAAAATAAGGCAATTTATATAATACATCATCCTGCTTGTCTCTGTGGAAAATCTTCACAGGTCAAAGTTTTCTTATAATGATCATCCAGTTTGCAATATTTCCTAATTAAAATGAAGCTTTTCTGAGTTGTTAGAGAATTTTGGTTAGGCACAGCAAGCTATTCTTTACAGATCCACATATAGTAAATACTCTTAGAGACTAATCTGAGGAATATATGATGCAAGGGCTCACCTATCAAAAACAAACAAACAAACAAAAAATAACATCAGAGGTGGTATTCAGCAGGTTCTGAACAGTTCTGGAGAACTGGTAGCAGAAATTTTGAGTAGTTCAGAGAATCTCTGGAGATTTTATAGTCACCTTCCCCTGCCATGCCCACCAAGCCACGCCCACAGAACCAGTAGTAAAACAAATTGAATCCCACCACTGAACAACATCCTTTCTGAATAAAAATTTGGATCTTGAAAATAATATTGCTTTTTTTCTGTTGGTATTGCTGTCTCATGTTCTAAATGTATTTTATTTATTTTTGATGCAGTGACTTTATGACTCAGATTCAAGTGACAGCCTTTGCAAATGTCCAAAACAGGAGTCAATAAATTATATGACACTTCAAAATGATAAAAAATCCAAACTAATGAGGTTTTTATTTTATTTATTGATTTTATTTATTTATTTTTCAAAAGCTTACAATACAACAGAAACAAGAATAAACATAAGTTTAAATACAAGAAATAGGAACTAATAATTGTGAACAATAGGACAGGGACGATAGGCATGATTCTGAGGTTTTGCACACCCCTTACACACCTCTTAGGAATCAGGTGAGGTCAAACTCAAACGTATGCAATCCACATCTTGTTTTGAATTGAATATGAAATAAAGGAATATGCAGTAAACCAGAATGTTTCTATTTACTGGCTATATCTTAAATAAATTTTAGCTAGCATGCTAATCTAGTAGGAAGTAATAATAATAAAAGGTCACAGGAATGTATTTGTTTAAAATCACACTGTAATTTTCACTGTACCTACCATTTTGTTTGTTTTGTTTGATACTTGCCTTGCTTTGCCTTGCAATGTAGAGGGCCAGAGATATATAAGCCTCTTTTCTTTTGTTCATGGCTGCCAAGCAAATTATTAAACTTTTTCTGGGGGTCCAATATAAACTGTATTATTCCTTGCCTCTGGGCAGGTAAAATCATGTTGTATCTTCAAAGTTATTTGGTTGCTTCAGATAAGCCAGGTATTTGGCCACAGCAATGCATCTAATAAAGAAAGAAGACAAATAACCATGTATTATATCTAATATATCTATAATACTATTAAGTAAAGGCATGTGATAGAAGTTTACAGATCCAGAGTGAGGTACTCTGTTTCATACAGAAGCATTGTTCCACCTTGAAGAAAAGTTGAGGCTGGGCTAATCTGCCTTCATTAGTTACTCTCCTAATGTAGAAAAGTTGCTGTTGGTGAATGAAATAGTGTTGAAACTTCAAGGAACAGAAGCAGAATATCACTATGCAGTCTTTCTTGGAAAAGAAAGAAGGTAGAGAAATCAAAACACCTCTTTCAATATCTTCATATTTGCCATAGAGAAGTATGCCCAATACAATGTTTCTCAACCTTAGCAACTTGAAAATGTGTTACTGTTAAAGGGCCTGTCACATTGGCCGACGGATGCAAAACATTTATAAAAAGGACACAGCGGACGAGAAAATGTTCCATCCGTTGTTATCCACTCTCAAAAGTGCCCCGACTTTGCATAAACAGAGCGGACAACAACGGAAAGGAATGGACGGGGGGAGGACGTAGCCAAGATGGAAAGTGGATGCTCCATGGAAGCCAAGCGGATGGAAGCGGATGGGGGCAGATGGCACATCCGCAGGGCTTCCGGGGGAGCACAGCGAAGCAGACTTGCAGCGGAAAGAGAAGATGCAGAGTGGATGCCGAGCGGATGAAGCGGATGCAGAGCAGACTCCGAGCGGATGCCTAGCACATTCCTGGCAGATGCAAAGTGTTCACTGCGCATGCGGGGAGGATGCATTGCGTCAGCCCCGCTGATATAAAGGGAAGCAGCTCCCAAGCAGGTCACCATTCAGAGGAAAGACCTGCTGCCAGACACAGCTCCAGCAGGCCAACCAGCCAGCCAGCAAGCCAGCAACCATGGGGAAGAAGAGAAAGCCTCTGCCATCTGCTGCCAGCCCTGGCAAGAGGGACAGGGCCACCCTCCCACCCACCTCACCCCGGCCCTGACTCTGCTTTTGCTGGGGCTTCTGCTGCTGGGCTGACTCTTCTGCTGCTGGAAGCTTCTGCTGGCGCTGCTCGTGGTGCTGGGGCTTCTGCTGGTGCTTACCCTGCTGGTGCTGGTGCTTCTGCTGGTGTTGCTCCTGGTGCTGGGATTCTGCTGGTGCTTACTCTGCTGGTGCTGCTCCTGGTGCTGGGGATTCTGCTGGGGCTTACTCTGCTGGTACACTCTCCTGGTGCTGGGGCTTCTGCTGCGGGCTTACTCTGCTGGCGCTGCTCTGGTCCTGCTGGTCCTACTGGTGCTGCTGGTGCTTCTGGTCCTGCTAGTGCTGCTGGCACTGTTGGTGCTTACTCTGCTGCTGCTGATCCTGATCCTGTGGTCCTGCTGGCGCTGTTTGGTGCTGCTGGTGCTGCTGGTGCTGTTGGTCCTGCTTTTGCTGCTACGTTGTTGTTGCTGCTGCTGCTGCTGGTGTGTGGAGGACCAGCCCTTACAACCTCGAAGCCCCTCTGATGAGGGCCCAGATGGCCTTGCCAGAGGGAGGAAGAGGCATACGCGTGAACAGGAGAGGAGCAATACTGCATTGAAGAGGAACATGAGGATGAGGTACTGGAATGGCTGAGGAGAACGAGTATCTATGGCAGAAGGGACACAGGCTCTATCGAGACACCAAAAGGAAGCAGGCTGCTTGGAAAGAGAAGGCAGAGAGCCTGGGCTACACTTCGGAGGTGCTCCTCGGCTGGTGGAAGCATATGCACACCTGGTACGGGAAGCTGCACTCAAGAAATCTTGCCAGGCCACGGTCAAGCTGATGGACTGAGAGACCTACATGATGGCCAAGTGCAGGTTTTTGGAGGGTGAGATCCACCACCGAGGAGCAGCCCCTCTGACAACCCTCTCTCTCAGGCAGCCCGCAGAGAGCCACTCCTCTTCTGGCCAAGAGTCAACTCCTGTGTGCAGGCAGGTATCTCTGGAGCGTGCCACGATGGAGACCCCCATGACAGCTGCTGTCCCCGTGGCGGAGCATGTGGAGGACCCCCTGACACAGTGGGAGCAAGGAGAGGGCACTTCCACCAGAGAACAACCCACATCCACCCCAGCTCCACCTCCACAGAAAGAAGGCAGAGAGCCAGACCGGAGGGGCAGAGCCACACTGTCCTGCTGGAGATCAGGGACACCATCAGAAGCAGCGTAGATCTCCTCTCTCAGCTGGTACACACCAACTTCCCATCCTCCAAACTGCAAAGCCCTTCCTCACCTACGTCAACCAGACCCTCATGGACATGTCGAATCACAGTACCAGGTGATCAAGGACAGGATCACGGTCTTCTCACAACCCTCCAGACCCAGCTGAACCTGCTCCTACCCAGTCCAGGTCTGCTCCCCACCCCAGGTGATGTCCCTCCATTCCAAGGCTTTCCACAGCCCCTCCCCTACCAAGGCTATGGCTACCAGGAGCTCCAGCAGCACAGGCAGCCCTTCCCAGTCCAGGCACAGGTACATCGGACGCCACCGGTGCCACCGATGCCACCCACGCCTCACCTCACTCAGCTGCAGACCAGACATCCCCACTCACTGCTCCTTCCTCCACCCCACAGCCACAGCCCAGCCTGAGAACATCTATCATCAATATTGGGGCTGACACCCCATGTCCTGGAGGAAGGGGCTCTCAACATCAACAGGACTGACCCAACTCTCTGAGAGATTCCTCCACACACCGTCCCCTGTTGTCCTCTTGGGGCCAGGCACCCCAATGATGCCTCAGACAGCAACTCCAGCAGCAGCCACCTCCACAGCAACTGGACCCTTCACCCCTGAGACTGGGCACACCTCAGAGTGACCAAGAAGAGTGCCAGAGACTGTGTGTCTACCTGTTACTTTATCTTTGCTTAAGACACTTGGGTCATTTTCTTTTACAGCTTGTTATTAACAAAGATTATCTTTGCTTCACACACTTGCTTCATTTATTTTATTAATAGTCTTGGTGGAAACTTTTAGAAATGGTTCAAACCTTTGCATGCTTGTGGGATGGGTTAAGATAGCAGTGGGATGGGCAGGGATACCTTTGGGATGGGTAATAGCTGTGGGATGGCAGGGATACCTTTGGAATGGGTAATAGCTGTGGGATGGGCAGGGATACCTGTGGGATGGGTAATATCTGTGGGATGGGCAGGGATACCTGTGGGATGGCAGGGATACTGTGGGATGGGTAATAGCTGTGGGATAGATAAACCTCCAGTGCAAGCCATAGTGGGACTGTATGGTCCACCCTCCAGGTGCCACACCTTTGGCCCTTTATTATCAATAACAATGTAATCATTGATCCACACATTTCAACATAAAACACAACTCTTTATTAAATGCCCTGTTCATTGTAGGCCCACTCAACATAAAGGCCCAATCTCATCCGTGTAATGAGACAGGCTGGAGGAAGCATCCATTAAGCATCAACCATCCCGTCTTGCCACTCCACTGCTCCAGCTGGGGATGTTGCCCAGTGTTTCAGGAGGTTGTGCTGCTTCTACCCTTCATGTGAAGCTCTGTTGGGGCCTTGCATATCCACAGCGTCTATCAGGTTTTGTCCTTGCCTCCATTCACCAGGCTCCATGTCCCCATTGCCTTGTTGGAGGTCCACAAGCCCTTTCTGCAACACTGGGTAGTGGGTGCACATGAGATTGTGCAGGATGCAGCAAGCTTCCATGATCCTCCTCACGGTCTCTGGGCGATGATGCATGGTGGTGAGAAGTACCTGGAACCTATTGGCCAGGATGCCAAAGGTGTCCTCCACCACCCGCCTTGCCCTGGACAGCCTGTAGTTGAAGATCCTCTCTTCATGGGTGAGGAGTCTGGAAGTGTGGGGCTTCATGAGGTAGGTTCTGAGGGAGAAGGCGTCATTCCCCACGATGAAGTAGGGCACATCTTGTGTGTCATTGGGCAGGGGGTCTGGATCTGGGAAGCCCATGATGAGGTTGCGTTCAGCCCCTCCTTGAGGTGCTGGCATTGTATACCTGGGCATGTGAGCTGACCCGTTTGCTGAAGCATCGATGTACATGAACTTGTAGTCAGCATCGATCATGGCGAAGAGGATGATGGTGAAGAAGCCCTTGTAGTTGAATAAGTGGCACTGACTTGGCTGGAGCCTTGCAGGCCACGTGCTTGCCATCTATGGCTCCAACGGTGTGGGGGAAGTTCCACTTCTGATACCACTGCTCTGCAACTTTCTTCCAGCCTTCTTCAGTGGAGGGGCACTGGAGGAGCTCCTCCAGCTATTCTTCGATGATGGCCTGCCCACTTCTCTGACAACAATGCTCCACAATTCCTCAAACATGGCTGGAGGCATCCTCATGAAGTTCTGGAATGCATGAGGGTCTTCGTTCCTCAGCTCCACCATCAGCTTGTTTATACAGTCCGTACTCTGCTCTTCTCCCGATCCATCTTCAGACCCAGACACTTCTTGCCCGCCTCCTTTTCTTCGTGTAGACAGGTGAAAGAGCCTGTAGATGGCTTCGCACTGTTGTGAACGATGGTGGCTACCCAAAGGAGTGTGTGATGATCCATGGTGGAGATGACTGGATGCTGTGGAAGAGCAAGAGCAAGAGCAAGCCTTAAGAGGTCTGCACCGCAGGGCTGCTGCAGTGAAAGTGAGATCCAGGTGAGTTCCTCCCCCTTTTTATAGGCAATATTGGTTTTTCCATTATGTGTCCTTTTGCATCCTCTAGCATCCTGCAGACATCCTAAAATATCCGAGATATTGTCCCTATGCGTACGTTTTTCCATTTTAATGCATGTATGCGAGCTGCCACGCTTTCATTACTTTCTCCATCTGTTGCTACAAATGCTTTGTATCCGTTCCGCATCACGTTTTGCTTCCTCCTGTGTCCGTTTTCCCAACTGAGTGGATGCGAGTTGCACGGATGCGCAGCAGATGCCTATGGATATAGCGGACGCATAACGGATGATGACGGATGTAGAACTGATGTTCCCCGTATGCGTTGCAGATGCAGAACGGACGCGTTGGATACATTTTCCGCTCAAAAAGTTTTGAGGCAGCTAAAACTTTTTGAGCAGATGAAATGTCAGTCGACGGATGCTGGACGGAAAATAGAAAGGGAAAAAGTTAAAACGGACCCCCCCCCCAAAAAGGTGGAAAGTACAGAACGGATAGAATCGCGTTAAACCAACAGATGGCAAGTGTTTCTCTCCATTTTACATCCTCTTTCTATCCGTTGGTGCTGTGTGACAGGGGCTTAACTTCCAGTATTCTCCAGCTGACTGCAGAAGTTGGTGGTTGGTTTCTTGATGAATTGTTTTTATCAACGCAATATGCATGACAGGAGTTTATAAGATAATAATGTTCTTTATGTGTTTAAATCAAGAAAAAAAAATCACCATTATTCCTCAGTGGCAGATTAAGGCTCACTGATGCCCTAAGCACTGACAAATCTTGGTGTCACACTCCTTTGTATATACAAGATTTTTTACAAATCTTCATTGGTTTCTTTTTTTTTTTTTCTTTCTCAACTTTATGGTGCCCCCTTTGGGCCTGGTGCCCTAAGCATATGCTTTGCCTGCTTTATGGTCAATAAACCACTGATTTTCCTCATCTTATATTGTGGTACAACTATGCCAGAATGGATAGCTTAAACTCCCACTAGTCATTTTTACTGTAGTTTATAGGTAAAACAAAGACAAAGGGCTGTTGGATTTTTTGTCCAAAGCGAACACAAACATTACTAATTCTGAACTATGTGTTCAATTTGTAGCTTCCAGTTTTTAGACTTAGAGTATAATTGAAATATATGGCCTAATTTTGGGAATTGTCTTTCTTAAAAGTTGCACATCACATAAAAATAAAATCTGCCTTTGTTGACCTCAGTTCTGATTGCTACATAAACAGTTATTTGTGTGGTTTTTTTTTTTAAGTAATTGGTTTGTCATTCATTTCTTTTAGGGTAATTTTTAATTTCAGTCTAGTCTGCAATCCTAAGATTTCTTGGTGAACATAATACTTTTTGTAAAGATTTTTGTCAAGATTTTCTAAAGTTCAGCCAAGATCAGTTTATTGCTGCACTCTGATTTTATTGGTCTTAATAAATATATCAACCAGCTATGGATTCTTCTTCTTTGTGAACCAACAGAATTATGATGGCTTTTTATTTGTTTCATATTATTCATCTCTTCCATCCCCTCAACATATATGATAGCTTAATATTGCCCAACTTGGCACTTCCCAAGATCATTGAAATTGACATTATGACTTTCAAATGTTGTCCTATTGACTGGAAATTCTAGGAGTTGCAATTACACATCTGGTTGACATGCGGTTGCCACAGGATATTAAAGATCAGTAGATAATCAGAATTTGCCATCTGCCCACAATACAAGCAGGTTGAAATGAAGGTGGAGATTGTCAAAGAGGTGGCAGACCCTTATATATAATCTACAGGCTGCATTTGACTTAACAATTTTTCTGCCACATTTAACTCATTGAAAATGTGAAGGTATGCATGTTATGGAAGCTTGATTGACTGAGAATTTTACCTCTCAGGAATGTGAATGTTGGAACAAGAACAGCATTCTTAACACCAGCTGTTATATATTTCTCCTGTGCCAGTTCTGTTTGATGATCTAACCATCCAAACTAAATGGGGAAATGTGATAAATGAACAATATGGGAAAACTGGAAAGATGTTATCCTTTTAGATTTGATCCAAATATATCTTTTATTTTATTTTTTTGAACATACTTGTTACATTTTTAAAAAGAAACATACATAGTAAAATTAATACTTAATTTAGCATTGGTCTCTATCAGAGGTGGCATTCAGCAGGTTCTGACCAGTTCTGGAGAACCACTAGTGGACATTTTGAGAAGTTCAGAGAACCGGTAGCAAAAAATTTGGAGTGGTTTGGAACACAGGTTCTGACCAATTCTGGAGAACAAACTGGTAGCAGAAATTTTGAGTTTGGAGAACCAGCAAATACCTCCTCTGACTGTCCCTGCCCCATCTATTCTCTGCCTCCTGAGTCCCAGCTGATCAGCTGGCTCTTCTTTTGTTGCCCTGCACAAGAGAACAGAGCTGGAAAGCAGGTTAGTGGGGTGGGAAGGGAATAGGGATTTCACAGTATCCTTCCCCTGCCATGCCCACCAAGCCACACCACACCCACCAAGCCATGCCCACAGAACCGGTAGTAAAAAATTTTGAATCCCACCACTGGTGGGGTGGGAAGGGAATGGGGATTTTTCAGTATCCTTCCCCTGCCATGCCCACCGAGTCATGCCCACAGAACCAGTAGTAAAAAATGTGAATACCACCACTGGTCTCTATGGAAGAATGCATTTCTTTCACATTTAGAAAAATAATCTCAACCGTATTTCTTTGTAATAATATATTCTCTGGCAGTATTTCCTTCAAGAATCAAGGTATAATTTATGACATTTAATGCTGACTCACACTTTCTTAGGTTAAGGCATCAAAGGAAATATAAGAGTTACTTATATATATTATATATATATATAATATATATATATTAATGTATGCTTTGGAAACAAGTACTTGCTTTAAATTTAATACAACACAAAATATGTATGAAAGTTTTTGTGAATAAATATCCATCCATGAAATTCAGGGAGGCAAAAATAGTAGTATAATGAAAAATTTGGGTAAAGGTTACCTTGAGAATCAATGCCATGGCTACATAGATGACATTTCTGCTGCCATTACAGCAGAAGTCCCAAGTTCTGCATATCAGAATGTTCAAAATGTACCATTTTATACTATTGTATACTATATATTTGAAAATATAATTTAAGAGACAGTATTTTTAACAATTCAACATAGTTTGTTCCACATAATCAATCAATTAATGAAATACTGAACTTAAACTTTAATGACAATTATAAACTCCATTTACTTACTAATGTTTAATTTTTTAGTTTCTTTTCCCTCCTTTCTTCCTTTTGTACTTATTTATTCCAGCTCTTTCTCTCTGCATGTATACACACATACACACAGAGAGAGAGAGAGAGAAAGAGAGAGAGAGAGAGAGAGACAGACAGATAGACAGATATAAAGAAACAGTATGTGTCATAGACACCCTGTTCTCACCATAAGCTTAATTTAATCACTAAGGGATTAATGTGCTATGGAAGCAACCAGTTAATCACTTAATCCCCAGAAGGTTAAATTTGACTCAAAGCAGTCACATTTATGCCTAGGGTTAAATTATTTCCACAGAGGCAGTTGTATCACAGGCACACATAATCCATTTAAAGCAGTGATTGGCTGTAATGGCCAGACCATGCCTATTGCAACCTGCCCATTCTGTAGTATTCATTGGACAGCCTACAATATTTGGATCTGTCCATGCCTACTGTGATTACTCAGTGTTTAAGCACTAAGTTATTGTTATTCTGAAGACAGTCTCAAGATATTTCTGCATGAAGTGTTGATAGATGAGAAGTAACAAATGTATAGATATTGTTGCTTTCTTCTCTGTATTTCTGTACCTTATATTCATATACAAAGTGTTCTCCATTCCTTTGTTGCCACCTAAAGTTCATCCAGCTTTATACATTTAAAGCCCCTGTCACACAGCACCAACGGATGGAAAGAGGATGTAAAATGGAGATAAACACTTGCCATCTGTTGGTTAACACAATGCTTCCGTTCTGAACTCACTGCCTCCGTTTTTCATCCTCTCTATCCGTCCAGCATCCATTGACTGACATTTCATCCGCTCAAAAAGTTTTGAGCTGCATAAAACTTTTTGAGCGGAAAATGTATCCAACGTGTCCATTCTGCATCCACAACGCATACGGGGACATCGTTCTACAATTCCCGTTGTCATCCGTTACACAATCCGCTATATCCGCTAGGCATACGCTGCGCATCCGCGAACTCAAATCTGTTCCAGCGGAAAACGGACACAGGGAGGAAGCAAAATGGACACAGAACAGACGCGCAGCCATTAGACGCGCCAGCATTAGTCCGAAGAAAGGATGAAACGGAAGCAGCTCGCATACAAAGCATTAAAACGGAAAAAACATTCGCAGAGGGGACCTATCTCAGATATTTAGGATGTCTACAGGATGCCATTATAAGGATGCAAAAGGACATCAGCGGAAAACCTATATTTCGAGTGAAAAAGGGGAGGAACTCACCTGGATCTCTACTTTCAGTCCAACAAGCCCTGTGGTGCAGACCTCTTCAGCCTTGATCTTGCTCTTGCTCTTCACACGTATCCAGGTCATCTCCACCAGTGGATCATTCACAAACTCCTTTGGGTAGCCACCATCGTTCTACAACAGTGCGAAGCCATCTACAGGCTACTTTCACTGTTGTCATGGAAAAGAAAAGGAGGCGGCCAAGAAGTGTCTGGTCCGAAGATGGATCTCCAGAAGAGCAGAGTACGGACTGTATAACAAGCTGATGGTGGAACTGAGGGACGACGAAGACACTCGTGCATTCCAGAACTTCATGGAGGATGCCGCCACGCCATGTTATGATAAAGTGTGGATGCGGCACTCGAGACCCAGGTTGACAAGCCAGAGCACCACTTCCATCCCAGCCTGCCTCTGGGCATCAAGGTGGCACTGACTCTGTGCCACCTGGCTCAGGGACCACGTACAGGAGCATGCAGTATGGCTGGAGGGTGCCACACATACACCATCAGCATTGTGGTAAGAGAAGTGGTGGCACATCATCGAAGAATACCTGGAGGAGCTCCCCTCCAGTGAACCTCCACTGAAGAGAATGGAAGAAAGTTGCAGAGCAGTGTATCGGAAGTGGAACTTCCCACACCGTTTGGAGCCATAGATGGCAAGCACGTGGCCTGCAAAGCTTCAGCCAAGTCAGGTCCACTTTATTTCAACTACAAAGGGCTCATCAGCAATCATCCTCTTCCACATTGGTCAATGCTGACGACAAGATTCATGTACATCGATGCTTCAGGCAACGGGTCAGCTTCAGATGCCCAGGTACACAACACCAGTCTTCTCAAGGGCGGCTGGAACGGCACAACCCTCATCATGGGCTTCCCAGAAACAGATCCCCTGCCCAACGACACACAAGATGTGCCCTACTTCATCGTGGGGGATGATGCCTTCTCCCTCAGAACCTACCTCATGAAGCCCTACACTTCCAGAATGCCTCACCCATGAAGCAAGAGGATCTTCAACTACAGGCTGTCCAGGCAAGGCGGGTGGTGGACAACACCTTTGGCATCACGTGGCCAACAGGTTCCAGGTACTTCTCACCACCATGCAGAGCATTGCCTAGAAACCTGAGGAAAATCGTGGAAGCTTGCTGCATCCTGCACAATCTTCATGTCACACTCCGCTACCCAGTTTGCTCCACAAACCACTGTACGTCGTGGACCACCAACAAGCGCAATGGGGACATGGAGCCTGGGGAATGGAGGGCAAGGGCGAAACCTATAGAAACTGTGGATGTGGAAGGCCCCAACAGAGCGTTCACATGAAGGGAAGAAGCAGCGCAACCGTCCTGAAACACTGGTGCAATTCCCCAGCTGGAGCAGTGAGTGGCAAGACAGGATGATAATGCTCAATGGATGCTTCCTTTCAGGCCTGTCTCATCACACTGATGAGATTGGGCCATGTATGTTGAGTGGCCTACTAATGAACAGGGCATTTTAATAAAAGTCTGTTATGTTGAAATGTGTGGATCAATGATTACATTGTTATTGACAATAAAGGGCCAAAGGTGTGGCATTGGAGTGTGACCATACAGTCGCACTATGCTTGCACTGAGAGGTTTATCCATCCCACAGCTATTACTATCCCCAATGGTACCCTGCCACCCACCGAGCTATTACCCATTCCACAGGTATCCTGCCTATTCCACAGCATTACCCATCCCCAAAGGTATCCTGCCCATACCCACAGTTATTACCCATCCCAAAGATATCCCTGCCCATTACACAAGCTATTACCCATTCCCAAAGGGTATCCCTGCCCATCCCACTGCTATCTTTACCCATTCCACAAGCATGCAAAGGCTTAAATCATTTCTAAAAGTTTCCAGCAAGACTTTATTTAATAAAATAAATGAAGCAAGTGTGTGAAGCAAAGATAATCTTTATTAATAACAAGCTGTAAAAGAAAAATGACCCAAGTGTCTTAAGCAAAGATAAAGTCAACAGGATAGTCCACCAAGTCTCTGGCACTCTTCTCAGTCACTCTGAGGCGTGCCCATAGTCTCAGGGGTGAAGGGTCCAGGTGCCTGTGGGTGGCTGCTGCTGGAGTGCTGGTCTGAAGGCGCCATTGGGCCTGCCGCGGAGAGAACAACAGGAGATGGGTGTGCAGTTAGCTCTCAGAGAGCTGGCTCAGTCCTGAGAGCCCTTCCTCCAGGACATGAGGTGTCAGCCCCAATACCGATGAAGATGTTCTCAGGCCGGGCTTGGCTGAGACGACGATCAGAGTCCATATTTCAGACAGCTGGACGGAGGAAGGAGGAGTGTAGTGGGGATATTCCTGGTCCTGCAGTGAACGACTGGTGAGAGCATGTTCATGCAGGGTCTGTTTGACTCACGGGTAATGAAGCGCCTTGCGTTGGAGGAATGGGACTCCGTTCACCAGTCATTGTTGTACCAAGCTGATGAGAAGAGATCTCACGCCTGCTTGCATTTCTGTTGTCCCTGATCGTCCAGCAGACGAGTTCTGGAGCTGCTCGACCGTCCGGTTGCTGCTCTCATGCTCTGTTTCTGTGGAAGGGTGGAGCTTAGGGGGGGATGGGGTTGGTTCTGTCATAGGTGGAAGATGCCGCTTCCTGGCCTCCCACCTAGGATTCAGGGTCCTCCACCGCGGCCTCGCGTCCACGGGAGAGTGCAGCTTCTCGGGGAGGTCGTCCCATCGTGGCATGCTCCACAGATACCGTGCCTGCACACGAGGTGAGCTGACTTTGCCAGAAGAGGATCTGGGCTCTCTGGTCGGGCTGCATCTGAGAGAGAGGGGTTGTCAGAGGGTTGCTCCTCGGTGGCAGAACCTCACAGCCTCCAAGAAGCTGCACGTTGGCCATACTAGGGACTCTCGGTCCGCAGATCAGCTTGACCGTGGCCTGGCAAAGATTTGCTGAGGTATGCAGCTTTCCACTACCAGGTGGGCATGTGCTTTCCACCCAGCCAAGGAGGCATTCTCCGAAGTGTAGTCCCAGCTTCTCTGCCTTCTCTTTCCAAAAGCAGCCTGCACTTCCATTTGCATGTCTCTGATAGAGCCTGTTCCTTCGCGCCAAATGATACTTGATTTCTCGCCTCTGTCATTGCCAGCACCCTCATCCTAATGTTCCGCTTCGATGGAAGTATTGCGCTCCAATCCCGTTCATTGCGTATGCCCTTCTTCCTCCCTCTGACAAGGGCTCATCTGGGCCCTCAGCAGAGGGGCTTCGATGGTTGTGAGTGCCTGCTTCCACCACTCACACCACCATGCACCAGCAGCAAACAACAATAAGTAGCAGCAAAAGCTAGCGACCATTAGCAGCAGTCACACAGCCAGCAGCACCAGCAGCACCAGCAGGACCAGGATCAGCACGCACCAGCAGCACCAGCAGGACCAGCAATGCACAGGCCAGCAGCTCAGTGCGAGTGAGCAAGCAGGTATATCCCAGGAGCCAGCGCCACGCAGAGTAAGCCACCAAGCAGAAGGCCCAGCACCAGAAGCACAATAGTGCACGCAGCAGAAGTAAGGCACCAGCAGAAGCTCCAGTCACCAGAAGAGTGCAGCCAGCAGCGCGAGTGAGCCCCAGCAAAAGCAGAGTCAGCACCAGGAGGTGGATGGTGGCCCTGTCCCTCTTGCCCAGGGCTGGCAGCAGATCCACAGGCTTCCTCTTTCTTTCCCCATGTTGTTGGCTGGCTGGCTGCTGAGCTTGTGTCTGGCAGCACGTCTTTCCTCTGAATGGTGGGACTTGCTTGAGGAGCTGCTTCCTTTATCATCTGCGCTGGCTGGACAACAATGCATCCTGCCGCCGCAATGCGAGTGAATGCTCTAGCATCGGCTAGGCATCGCTCGACTTCGCTAGGCTTCCGCTTCGCATGCTGCTTCACGCTCGCAGATCCTCTGTGCATCCGCTTTCCGTGAGCGTCCGCCTTCGCTGTTGACTCCCCTGGAACCCCCATGAATGTCCCATTCCGCTCCATGCCACTAGGCTTCCTTGGAAACATCTGTTTTACATCCCCTCTATGTCCTCCCCCCGTCGTCCTTTTCCGTTGTTGTCCGTCTGCTTATGCAAATTCGGGGCACTTTTGAGAGCGGATAACAACGGATGAAACATTTTCTCATCCGCTGTGTCCTTTTTACAAACATTTTGCATCCTTCGGCCAATGTGACAGGCCCTTTAGATCTAGTTTCCTTAATGGAAGGTTTATTGGAAAAAGGTGTCTAATCCACAGTATCCTTTGCTGAGTTGCAATATGATCAGACAGTATTAAATAAAGTGATTGATTTCCCTTGAGGATTGCTTTGCCTGTTCAGTAAATCTTTAATTCAGTTTAAATGAGGTCACTTGTTATTACAAAAGAATTTACATTTCTGTTTCTGAAGGTTAAGTTTTTGCTAAGGATACAGAAAGAGAAAAGCATATCTCTGGTCAACTGGCAACACTGCAGTTATAAATGGCTAAAATTTACATACATATTTACATACTTACATATTCCTTTATATTTTACTGAAGAAAATGATGGATTAAATTCCATTAAAATACAGATAATACTATTAAGAGTTCTAATGAACAAATAACTTTTTTTCCAGGATGATACCACAAAATATTTTAAATTAGGAACAATATGGAAGATGAACCCTACAGCCCTAATGTAACACTAAAAGTCTGTAATTTCTGTATTTATTAACTTTTTATTGATCTCCAGGGGGATTGTTTGCAGGTGTTTATTTTGAAGAATAATGGCAATGACTTTTGCAGCAATTACATATAGTTTACTGTACTTTATAACATACTACAAAGAGCACGCTGTTTTGTTTTCAACTTTATTCAGGACAATTCCAGGTAGAAAGGTTCAAATAAGAATCATATAAAAACACGTTTAATTGGTGTGTTCAAAAGACTGAACAGATTGAGAAAGTTCATTAATTTAATTCATGCTGTAGACTTAAAAAAGATGTATAATGGTTGATGTTCTGATGATCTATTCAAACTATCATTTACTCAAATAAGAGTTTATCCTTTAATAAAGCAATACAATTCTGACCTGAAACCTTGTTTCTATCCCCAAATCCAGATACACCTGACACTAGGCTTTTTCCACACAACCAATAATTCCAGATTAGTATAATGTTCAAAAGTTACCTAATATTCACTCTTTTTCAACAGCCCCCAAAATAATATTTCTATATTTGTCTGCTGAATTATCCAATGGTAATTATGGTCATAGAACCCAAGGTCTATAAAGCTATGAAGCATATACAAAAAAGAGATATATCACATAAATTTATTGTTACATAGTAGAGCATATTTATTGTATGCAATACATTACACATAATTCAAATCGCTCTATTGGACAATCTTTGTAGCCTATAACTTGTAGCATGCAAAAAACAGTACTCTGGAATCTAACCCCAATACTCCCTAACCCCTACTCTTTAGTAATTATTATTTTAACAAGAGATAGGAAAATGGAGTTAGAAGAGATCTGTTAGCTGAGAGACAGGCTACAGATGGATTCTAAAAGACTAAGGTGCTATGACTCCCAAAAGTTGTTATCAAACATTATTATTTTTTAATATGTTAAAAGCGAGAAAATATTTAACAGATGAATGGAAGGCAATTACAGTTAATATTTAATATCTAATTACATGTAAAAAAAATGAAATGACCTCCCAGGGCTTTTTTTGGAGTATGTTCCTTGTTCACAGCTTATAGAATAAATTGTACATTCCTATTATAAAATATAAACAACTAACAGAATATTAGCTTTTCCATGAGTAAGTGCTTGTTTTAATGGTCTGCAGGCTATATCAATGAAATACATTATTCCAGATGTAGTTGCCATCAATTCTAAAGAAAGAAGTTGTGTTTAATAATCTTCTGCTTTTTAATTATAGTTCCAAACTAAACTAAATATGTTGTTTTTTTAATCAACGTTTACTTTAATTGATTGTAAATTTCCTAGGCCACTGGTAGCATTGATTGGGTCCATAGGAGTTAATAACTGGAATATAAAAGTCAAAAATGATAGATACTTTATTTTATTTACTGTCTGTTCCCCCCCCCCAAAAAAAATATTCTTTAGTGAGATAACCAATATACCCTTCTGCTGTCTGTTACCTAACCTGAGGATTCTATGATTAAGAAAAGTATGCATGAATATTAATCATTAACAAATCAGTAATCCAGAGGCATGATAAATTCAAATTATTTACAAATTCAATGAATTTTTTGGCTACTACTATTTCATATTTTGGGAGCCAGTCTCGGAACACAAGACAAAGAAACAATCCTGCCTAAGTGTATTTATCTGTGGGAAGGGGCAAATAAAGAAACAATGTTTATTTCATCCATGAAGCATCCAAGGAACACAAATCAGTCTTGTCATTGGAATTACTCAGATTCTCACAAAACACTACTACCCAATGTCAAATACAAAGTTAATCTGTCTAATGGAATTATCAACAAGAAATTACAGAATGGCCTCTATGTTTTTATTTTTTAAAATATTTTATTAATTTTCCAAAGTTTTTTTTTAAATAAAACTATATGCTTTGTTATCAATATCAAGAGCTTTTACATTTCCTTACATTTTTCAATATATGATTACTTATTCCATTACAATTACATCTTACTTAAGCCCAAGTCACACTGCACCAACGGATGCAAAGAGAATGTAAAACAGAGAAAAACGCTTGCCATCCGTTGGAAAACGCGATGCATCTATTGTGTACTTACTGCATATGTCTTTCATACGTTCTATCCATTGAGAATCCATCTACTGCTATTTCATCTGCTCAAAAAGTTTTGAGCTGCAGAAAACTTTTGAAGCGGATGAACTTTCTGCCACGTACGATCTATATCCGCGACATATATGGGCAACAAACGTTCTACGTCCGTTGTC
Organism: Laticauda laticaudata; assembly: GCA_004320025.1. Lineage (NCBI taxonomy): Eukaryota > Metazoa > Chordata > Lepidosauria > Squamata > Elapidae > Laticauda > Laticauda laticaudata. The sequence goes on from BHFT01003683.1 coordinate 19,445, forward strand.
ATCCGTTAAACATCCGCTGTATCCTGTCGGCATCCTCTGGGCATCTGTGCAACTTACATCCACTCCAGCAGAAAGAGGGAGGAAGCGAAAGGTACGCGGAACGTCCACACAGCGTTAGTAGCACGGACATAGAAAGGATGAAA
>BHFT01003684.1:0-14926 GCA_004320025.1 Laticauda laticaudata
GGGGGGGGGCACTGAGTTTCTGCCTCTTTGAGTTTCTACTTTTCTTTTTAGGGGAAATATTCTGTCTTTTTAGTATATGCTAAAATATTTCATTTTCCTTGGAGAGGGGTGGGTTTTCACTTCCAACATCTTCTGAAAAACCTCCAATGTGGGAGCATCTATGACCTCATTCCACTGATTTAATTGTTCTCCCTGTCAATAAATTTCTCCTAGATACTAAAATTAGTAAAGTATTGAGAAAGTTAATTGTCCTCACTGTCAGGAAGTTTCTCCAGGTTGCTTCTGTTGGAAGAAATATCCTTCTGGGTTCAGTTCCAAGTGGGGGAAAAGACACTGGAAACGTGGAGGCTGTTTTGAAGGTTTAATGGACAGGACCACATGACCTGTAGCTCCAGATTGAAAAGGAAGGATGATCACATACTTCAAGATGAAGGAAGAAATCAAAAAAGGGCTGAGGTGCTGAGAATGCCTGGGTTTTATACCCTTTGTTGGGATTTGAATTGGAGCTTGTATTCTAATTGGTTGTCAGACCCCCATGGCTTGTCCTGAGTTCCAGGCTTGGTTGAGCCTTGCTGGATGATTATGCCCTTAAAAGGGCTTTTGGCAATTGCTATAGCTTTACCTGTAGATCTTTGTATTCTGGCCCAGGCCTTAGTGGCCCACCCATTAACAAAGGTGGGGGTGAGTTTCTGCTTCTGAAGTGAGTTTCTGCTTCTGAGTTTCTACTCTTTGTAGAGGAAATAAAACTCTTTTTAATATTTCCTAAGAGAGGGCTGGGTGCTAACTTCCTACACTTCTCTCCACGATTGGTTTTCATCCATTGTTGTTCTTGTTTTTGTCTTGCCTTCTGGTGCTTTGGATATTTCCCAAAGTTGATCCCCCCCCCCCCAGTCCTCTATGTGGCAGCCCCTCAAAAGGGGCCTTGCCTGGTTCAAATCAGCTTTGCTCTTTCCCTCAAATTTGCAGAAGTAACAGTGGAAAGATGACTTGGGACTTTTGAAAAAAATTTCTGGGTGAGCTTCCTGGGAAGGAAGTGTCAGGCTACCCATCTCTGTCCCATGGTCTCTTTTCCCAGTCTTGGGTAGGGGGGGGATCCTGGCTCAAGGCCGGAGAACAAGAATAGCAGAATGACAGAGTTGGAAGCATACTAAAAAGCAGAGACATCCCCCTGCCAACAAAAGTGGGTAGAGTCAACTTTTCCCAGTTGCAATTGTCAGAGTATATTCATGAACTGGAATAGAGCATGGTAACAAGATCAGCCAGTGAATAGGCATAGCAACTAAGTCAGCCAATGAGGACTGTTTGGAAACTGAAACTAGAAGTAGCCTAGGCATGGCTCTATATTAAGCTCTGCAACTATGTTAAGCTCTGAGTCTGTCTATTGAAAATAAAACTGTTTCTCTCCTCTGTTGTGTCTTGCTTGCCTGCTGAATTAAAATGAAACTGATGTCTGTTTCTGAGCTGAAGTTGAGTTGCTGTTCTGCTCTGAACCTGTAACATGTCTGCTTCTGTTTGAGTTTGGAGAAATCTACAACTGGTATTGTAAAATTTACTTTCTATGTTGATAAAGAAGTTAAATGAAGCCTCAGCCATCTGTGTTTACTTTTCTGGGGCTGAATTTATGCTGCAATACTCTGAACAGGAATGTATGGCTGTGAAAGCTGTGAAAATAAGGAAGGCTGAGCACCAAAGAATGGAGGCCTTTGAACTCTGGTGCTGGAGAAGACCTGTATTTTCTGCAGTCGAGTTTGGAAGGGTTTACCTTGAGTTTGTATCTATTGGGTGTTCATGTATTGTTGAGGTTGAAACTGAAGTAGTCATTGACAGGCTGTAGCAGATAATTTTATGTACTACGTTTAGGTCAGACCGAAGGCGGCGGAGTTCTAGGTTTTCTAAGCCCAGAATTTCAAGTCTGGTGGCATAAGGTATTCTGTTACGAGCACAAGAGTGGAGGAATCTTCTCATGAAATATTTCTGGACTCTTGATTGTATTAATGTCCGATATGCAATGTGGGTACCAGACAGATGAGCTGTATTGGTCTAACAAATGTTTTGTATGGTCTAGCAGTGCATAGACTTCCAGTGCACTCGTAGTGCACTCTAGCAGTGCATAATTTGTATGCAATATTAGCAGTGCACTATTACTGGAGAAGAACCTATGCAGGTTTTCTCAAAGTCTGAGTGGGTTTCATAAAGAGATTTGGCAAAAGATTTGAACCAGAATTCCGATATGTTCCGATATCTTTTCTTTTTCCTCTTAGGTTGGGTGCTAAAAGCATCTTCTGCAATTCTGGGTATCAAAGGATCCAGATCTCACAATCTCAAGATGTCAAAAGGGAGCTTTCATTGCAGTTCTGGTCCCCAAAACAAGGTTACTTTGGAGATCTAGAGGGAGCACCTGGGTTTCTTTTGGCTTGTTTTTTTTGGGGGGGGGGGGATATACATCTCTGCCCAGAGAAAAAGTGACCTCACCCAACATGACAGGGGGAGGAGACAAAAGAGGCACCAACATTACTCTGATTGGGACATGCATAGAAAAAAGCCACCTGAAAGGAGAAACCACCAATTGGATTGTACCAAATCTCTCCTTCGAGGGATTCTCCTACCAGGACTCTACGCAACCCCGAGAACTTTGCAGCCAACTTTACCAACTTCACCGTGAATGGCTGAGACCAGAAAAAAACACAAAAGCTCAGATGCTGGACCTCGTGGTCCTGGAGCAGTTCCTGGCCATCCTGCCTCCAGAGATGGAGACATGGATCCGGGAGTGTGGAGCTGAGACTTGTTCCCAAGCTGTAGCCCTTGCAGAGGGCTTTCTCTTCAGCAGGGCAAATGACCACAAGCAGGGACAGCAGCAGGTGAGAAATTTTAACCTTGGTAATTCTCTGGGTAACATAATTACAAGCAGTGTTACTGAATATGCTTTCCTTCACAGGCTAATAACAACATAAGTATCTGGGGATGCATATAACTAACTGTTCTGACCTAGACTTCTCCAAAAAGTTCTAAGCAGATTTTTTTTTGTCCCAGCAAAACCCCTTTTATTAAATGAAGGTGAATTTCTTGCATTCATATTCAGCCAAAGGCCTGGCAACCAGTCTTTCAAGGGTGTTATTAGGTGCACAGACCTTATCTAGCCTGGAGAGCTGCCAAGTAAATATTTCCAAACACAGTGTTGACAAGGAAGGGCTCGGCACAGAGTCTCTGAGATGCACAGACAGATCTTCACACTGCTGCAATGAATGACTTGTTTCCTGCAAAAGCCCCCTCCCCTTTTGCTCCTCTTTTAATCCCTATGGGCCATTCACCATCCACCTGTGGTCTTACTAACACGTGGACCCTTAGTTTGTAATTGTTCTTTTATTTTGGCAGCTCTGCGCATGTGCAGGCTGGGAACCAGCTCCAGCTGCTCCCCAACCTCACTGTTGTTCAACTCTGAAGGCAGTTGATAACTTCCAGCCTGCCCTGGCCCCATCTCTGCTTCTGATGTAGAGCCCTCGTCCGAGCCTTCCTCAACCTCCAGGACTGGCCCATTTTCCTCCCCAATCTCATCATTGTCCGACTCTGCTGTCAGCTCTGCTAGCCGCCAGCAGGCCACAACACTAACAATCTGAACTTGTCTCTCCATGCATCATCCATACTGAAACATGCAAACCATGGCCTGCATTTCCTGTGTTGGATGAGGAGAGCACATCTTTCTCCTTCTGTCCTGGCCACTTTTTACAGAGGCACAATTGAGAGTGTTTTAACAAACTGCATCACTGTTTGGTTTGGTGGCAGCAGTGCCTCAGATAGAAAGTCCATACAGAAAGTGGTGAGGACAGCCAAGAAGATCATGGGAAGCTCGCTTCCCTCTATTCAGGATACTGCTTTTAAGTGCTTTGTGCTTAGAACTCAAAGCATTGTTAGAGACCCCGCACACCCACTCCACAGTCTGTTCCTGTTGCTCCCCTCTGAGAGGAGGTTTCAAAGCATTTCTGGCAGGACTACCAGATTCTGTAATAGCTTTGTTCCCTATGCCATCCATCTGGTAAACTTGCAAGATTTGTTTTTCTCGTCATGTACATGTATACATCTGAACTAGACTGTGTTGTTTCCCTGTGTCATATAATGTGTGTGTGTATATGCATATTTATTTATTTATTTTGTCATGTTTACATAGTGTATATTGGAAGTGGTGACCCTTTGAGAGCTGTATGCAGCAAAATTTCATTTTAATGGATGTCAATTAGTGTACATTCAAAGTGACCATAAAGTTATTCTAAGTAAGTCATCAGAACGCAATTTTGTTTTTTTGTTTTGTCAAATTAGTCTGTTGCCCTTCTTAATAGTTTCCCAGGACATGTCTGAGAAATCCACTTCTCCTTCCAGAGACAGTTATGGAGTTGAGAACAATGAAATGCTGGCATCTCAGAGCTGAACTGTGGAGTCCTTCGTGTACTCTGAGCTTAATTATTTTCTTGTAAACATTTCATTACCCAACTAGGTAACCTCTTCAGTGCTAGAGTGGGGTTTGCTCCCTGTTTATAAACAGTAGCTTGTCCTATCAATAGTGTTCTTTTCTCCTTGATTAGGCTGCTGTTTACTGCTTGTTTGTCTTATGTTAATCGCTGCTTCTCTGGGTATTGATTGCTGGCTCTACAGTTAAGTTACAGTTAAGTTAAGCTAACTTAACTGTAGTTAAGTTAGTTAAGAGCTAAGTTAAGTTACAGTGCTCTCAGCACTGGCTCTCCACAGGGCTGTGTGCTGAGTCCCCTTTTGTATTCACTCTACACCTACGACCACACCCCCTCTTGTCCCACTAACTCTATAATAAAATTTGCAGGTGACACCACGTTGGTGGGACTCATATCAGGAGAAGACGAGATGGCCTATAGGTCAGAGATTCTCAGACTGGTCTTGTGGTACAAAAGTCGTAACCTCACCCTGAACATCAAAAAGACCAAAGAATTGATTATAGACTTCAGAAGATGGAAAGCAGAGGCTCTCCCACTATATATCAATGGAAACCGTGTGGAAAGAGTTCACAGTTTTAAATTTCTAGGAACTCATATTTCCGACAACCTTACTTGGTCGGTTCACACTATGCCCACTGCAAAGAAGGCCCAACAGCGCCTGCACTTTCTGAGGTTGCTGAAAAAGAGTGGTCTGAGTGAGAAGTTGCTGGTTACTTTTTACCGTTACCATCGAGAGCATTTTGGTATACCGTGTAACGGTGTGGTATGCTGGATGCTTTGCAGTGGATAAGAAGATGCTCCAGAGAGTTATAAACATAGCACAAAAAGTCATCGGTTGCTCTCTTTCTTCTTTGGAAGAGATTGCAAAGACCAGACTCCTCTCCAGAACACTAAAAATCTCCACAGACCGTTCTCATCCTGGTCATTCATATTTCGAACTGTTACCATCAAGGGAGGCGTTAAAGATGTCTTAAAATGAGGACTAATAGACTGAGAAGCAGTTTCTTTTCCAAGGCAATAATTGTCTTGAATCAGACAGTGTATTTGTGATTTAGTTCTATTATTATTAGTATTGTTAATAATAATAATAACAATAATAATAATAATAATAATAATAATAATTTTTAAATACTCTAGTGTGATTGTGATGTGGAGTTTGGGGCAATGTGTTGGAGTAGCCTTCAAATTTCATTGTATTCGTGGAATGCAATGACAATAAAGGTATTCTATTCTATTCTATTCTATTCTATTCTAAGAACAAGATAGAAAAAATGCTTTTTCTACTTTTCTTGTGGGTATTTCAGGTTCAGGAGCCCTTCCTGTTGGCCACAGAACACTCTCAACCATGGGGGGATCTGCTTTATCCCTCTCAGGAGCTGAGCTATCGGGAAATGTCCCAGGAGGGTCCATCTGAGAACTTAGCAGGTAATGGAGGATTCCTTCTGATGCAGTGGGAATTAACACAGCCTCCCTTGCTTTTGTAAAAGTACTATAACTCTCATGATAACGAGTGGCTTTTATACCTAGTTTCTCTCCATAATGTTCTCTGAATACTTTTTTTTAAATTTCAGTCTCCAAAAATAGAACATTGATAACTCCTGTGGGACCATCTCTCTTTTGTGGTGTAGAAGCAGTGGTTGTGCTTCCAACTCAGGTAAGCTGAAGCATTTCCACTCTCACCAAAATCTGTGATTTATTTGAAAAGCATTGCAGTGCTCTCTAAAATGGCTTAAATCTCTTTTCCAGAGCAAATTCCTTTCATTGTATTAGTGCTGATCAAGCCAATTTGCCTGGCCACAAGGAAGTTCCTGGCAACCTGAGAACTTGCTTAGGGTTGCATATCATTTGTGAATTGATGGCATCTCAAATTGTCTTCTGGAAAACCTTCCTTCCTTTTCTCTCTCTCTCTCTCTCTCTTTCTTTCTTTCTTTCTTTCTTTCTCTTCTTTTTCTCTTTCCCTCCCTCCCTCCCACCCTCCTTTCTTTCTTTCTTTCTTTCTTTTCCTTCCTTCCTCTTTCTTTGTCTTTCTCTCTCCCTTCCTTCCCTTTCTCTCCTTCCTTTTTCCCTTTTTCTTTTTCTTCCTCTTTTTTCTTTTTTATCTGTCTTTCTCCCTTCCTTCCCTTTCTCTCCCTCCTTTCTTTCTTTCCCTTCCTTCCTTCCTTTCTCTCTTTCTTTTTTTTCTCTTTCTCTCTCTCTCTCTCCCTCCCTCCTTTCTTTCTTTCTTTCTTTCTTTTCTTTCTTTTTTCATGCCATCCATCTTGTCTGGAGACAATTCACATCGCTATTGTGGGATGAATACGTTGGTCCCTGAGGGATAACATAAACTGTCAGTTAAAATATCAAACAGGAATTTCTCAACACTTCATTCAGCTGTGGTGGATAGTAAACCCAAAGTCTGTCTCATCCCTTGATCTGGAAAAATATAGGGTGTGAACAGATTGTCATTCAGGGACTTTAACGTCTTCCTATGTCCAGGAAAAATGCATGTTTACCCTGAAATAAATGTTGGGATCAATCAATTAAAAGAGACCTTGAAAATCCTTCCTGGAGCTGTTGATTAATTGGGAATTATTTCTTCCTATTGCAGAATTCTCTGTCCTTTGATGATGTAGCTATTTTCTTCTCAGTGGAGGAGTGGGATCTGTTAGACTTCAACCAAAAAATCCTGTACAACGAAGTTATGCTGGAAAATGCCAGGAATGTGGCCTCCACAGGTAGTTTCATCTTTACCCTGATTTCAATTCAGTGGGAAAGGTATTTTCTAGTTTAAAAAAAACTCTGTTTATTAGAGGAAATGTTGACCTGGTTGTCCCAAAGGTGCTTTTTTTTTTTCCTCAAAAGGCCACTGGATTTTGTTTTTCCTTGAAGACGTTTCATTTTTCATCCAGAAGCTTTCTTCAGTTCTGACTGAAGAAAAACCAAGTCAGTTGCCTTTTCAAAAACCATCTTTGGGCAATAACCTGACCTGATGACAGAGAATCTCTACAGGCATTTGACCTGGTCATTTCCTAGAGGGAGAAATTATTCTTAATTAGACTGCCCTTATGATGTACAGGAGCACTGCACAACAGACAACTATACAGTAGGACAGTTTTTTCCTGAACGCCATCACTCTGCTAAACAATAATTCCCTCAAACACTCTCACCTATTTACTAAGTCTGCATTACTATTACTATTAATCTTCTATCACTCTTATCACCCATCCTCTCCCACTTGTGACTATATGGCTATAACTTTATCGCTTTACCCTTACGATTTATACTGACTGTTCCTAGTATGATTGATGCTTATTGTTACCTGTGACTATTATTAAGTGTTGTACTTTTAATTCTTGACTCTTGATGAATATTATCCTTTTCTTTTTATGTACATATGAGACATTTGCACCAAGACAAATTCCTTGTGTGTCCAATCACCACTTGGCCAATAAAGAATTCTATTCTATTCTATTCTTGATTCTTATTCTACTTCTATTCTTTTTCATTGTGGACTAAAATTATCTTGTTGTCCTTAGAGAGAACGTCCTCTCATTCGGTGATATTTCGAAGCCCCAATAGGCCCGCAGGATTTATCACAGGGAAACAATTACTACTAATTGTGCCCTACTCATTACTTTGCTTGATTCTCAAGCAGGTAGTGCAGTCATTCACTAATATTTGCCTCAGGTCCTTCTTGTAATAGCTGCTACCTCATGAGACCTGAGGTAAAATAACATTCTAGAACCACAGAAGTGCTTTTTCAAGGGAATGCAATCTCATTCAACCAGTTTGGATTTCTGCTCTCATGTTCCCTTTCCAGTTACAGGTAGTCCTCGACATGCAACAGTTCATTTAGTGGCTGTTCCAAGTTACAACTGAAAAAAAAGTTACTTATGACCATTTCTCACACCTATGACCGGTGTAGCATCCCCATGGTCACATGACCAAAAATTCAGTCGCTTGGGAACTGACTCGTATTTATGACTGTTGTGATTATGTGATCCCCTTTTGTGATCTTCTGATAAGCAAAGTCAAAGGCGGAAGCCAGATTCACTTAATGACCGTGTTTCTAGCTTAGCAACTTAAGCAATTCACTTAATAACTATGGCAAAAAAGATTGTAAAGTGGGGCAAAACTCACTTAACAACTGCCTCATTTAGCAACAGAAATTTGGGGCTCCATTGTGGTCATAAGTCAAGGACTACCTGTATTTGTCCTCCAACAGCACAGCTGTGATAATAATCACAAAAAGAACTGAAATTTGGAGACCCGTGAATAAAAGCTTTATTATTAAGCTTTTGCAAAAGGGAATTCTGCTCTCATCGCAGAAGACATTTTCCCCAGGAGGACTGGGGTTTATATACAGGTTCAAATATACACCCTCTGCCCCTTTCCTGGGTTCACAATCAATCCAAGCAACGTATCTCCCTATGCCACACCCATATTATTGTAGCGTAACATCTGCTTCCTTGTCCTTGGAAACTACCCACATTCTCATGGCTGTGTCTTCCTGTTATGTCCATCGAAGCACAGTGGATCATTAACAGGTTTCCATTGGGTCAGAATGACCCTAACATCTCTCACATTTATCTTTAAGCCAAGATTACAAACCCCCATTCCAGCCAAGAACTTGACATTTTACTTTTGGAACATAACAAGTTACAAAACGTAATGTGTTTGTTAGATTCAGCTATATACCTGTCCAGTAATCATTGCACAGGTCATATATCGGATAAACATGGATTCCCTCCTGTTCTTCCTTTTCTCAGGTGTAACTTGCTATGTGTAATTTTCAGATATAACAACAGCTTTCTCTTATTTTAACATCAACTTTTTCTTCCGTGTTATATAATCTAATCAATTGCTTCCTTGGTTCTGCATGTTACCATATTATTTGATTCCATTTAACTTTTCTCACTACTGATATCACACTAATAAACTCCAGATTACCTTTCAGCGTGGCTTCATGTTGAGACTGAACAGCAGAAAGAACAAAATGGAAAGCTGTGGGACATGAAATGTAAACAACCCTAGTTCAGTTGGTATTCCCCATTTCTACGTCTGGGATGGGACCTGATAAGAAAGACTGGAAGGATAGTTAAAATACCTGCCCCAATAATTAATCCTACTTTGTGATCCAGAAGAAGTAGAAATGACACAGACTCTTGATAATGTTTAAATAAAAAAGGGCAGCCAATTAGATTTGATTCCTGGGTTGTTGGTCTGAGCTCCGAGCTTGGCAATTTGGTTGCCAACATTTCATCACCATTTGAGGAGACGACGTCAATGCGCTTGGAATTGTGTTCCTCTGTCCAAACACTGGTCTTTAAATAGCTTTTTATAAGATGCAGATAAGTGTGGCTGTTGTTTGTTCAGCCATTTCTGAGTCATGGCCTGATTTTGGACTGGATGTTGTTAACTGGTAACTGTGGTTACCAAGACATGATCTTTGGTTTTAGCTATAATTTGTATGATGTAAATTAGTGTCATCTGTTTGGATGCTTCTGAGTAATAGTCTGATTTCTGGCTGGTTGTTGTGACTGGGATGTGATCAGTGGTGGAATTCAAAAAAATTTACTGCTGGTTCTGTGAACGTGGCTTGGTGGGCGTGGCAGGGGAAGGATACTACAAAATCCCCATTGCCTCACCACCCCACTAACCTGCTTTCCAGCTCCGTTCTCCTGTGCAGGACAACAAAAGAAGACCCAACCAATCAGCTGGGACTTGGGAGGCAAAGAATAGATGGGGGCGGGGCCAGTCAGAAGTGATATTTGCCAGTTCTCCAGACTACTGAAAATTTCTGCTTCCGGTTCTCCAGAACTGGTCAGAACCTGCTGAACACCACCTTTGGATGTGAATTTCTTGTGAATGGATGGGTTATGATTTTTGTTGTTATGTAGTGGGGTAGCTGTTTGTTCATTTGGGAGCATGGTTAACAAAGTTCTTTCGTTCTTAGCGATTGCTAGGCTGGATTGATATCAGTGTGCCTGTTTATTGACATATTGGTGGAAATCCAGGCTTTGAGGAATTCTCTTTCTCTCCTTGAAATTTCTCCTTGATTTCGCCTGGGTTATAACTGTGCTTCAGTTAGATCAAATTTGTGTCCTTCCGAGTCTTCGGGATTTGATCCCTGACAGCATGGACATTTCCTGCTATTATTATTTAGCATATGGCTTCTAATACTGTACATAGACTAGCAATATATATATTAATCTTTCACCTAGATTAGTAAAACATAATAAAATATAAATTAAAAAAATATCTTTGTTGAAATAACATCTAGGCCAAGGATCTTCAAGCTTGACAGCTTTAAGACTTGTGGACTTCAACTCCCAGAATTTTCCTGAGCTAACATGACTGGAGGAGGAATGCTGGGAGCTGAAGTCCACAAGTCTTAAAGCTGTCAAGTTTCTAGGCCATCTAACCATTGAAGTGAAACATAGCTGATATTATATAACAAAACAGATACTGGACCGATATATGCCCTCAGTGTATAGCCAGTCCCAATGTGTTCTATAGTTTGATGTCGCACTGAGAGGAGGATATTTATAGGAGCCATGGTAACGCAGTGGTTAGAATGCAGTACTGCAGGCTACTTCTGCTGACTGTCAGCTGTCAGCAGTTCGGCAGTTCAATTCTCACCAGCTTAAGGTTGAATCAGCCTTACATCCTTCCAAGGTCAGTAAAATGAGGACCCAAATTGTTGTGGGCAATATGCTGATTCTGTAAACTGCTTAGAAAGGACTGTAAAAGCACTGCAAAGCAGTGTATAAGTCTGTTATTGCTATTGCTATACAGAGAGTTTTGCAGACATTGTGTGAGGTGTGAATCCTATTTAGGATTGTTCATTGCTGACATGGCTGTTCAAAGCCTGGCACCTTATTTCTGGAATCATTTGTATGTCTTCCTATGTCTAAATGTTCAGTGACCCATTTGGTTTTCCATTGGAAATCGATGTTAAACTTCAAGTGACAGTGGGAGCTTCCTGGTTTTGAGTCTTCTGGATTTTACCTTTTCTGCTTTAAAGGAGTAATACTTATTTTTCTTTCTTTTTTGTCCCAAGGAGTTGGTTGGCCAGAGAGTGCAAATTATAAACAGACATCTGTGAAACAAACAGTCAGAAACGACATTGGAGAAGGGATGTTTGAAAATCCACGGGGATCAGAAACATCTGAATGCAACCAATTAAACAAGAGAAGAGCAAAATCTTGTACTCCTCAGTGGGCCGAAATCCATTTTTATCTTGGCCAGCAAGGACACAAAAAAGAAACGAAGTGTCTCGCCTGTGGAAAAACATGTAGAGGAAATTCAGATTTCTGCGAATACTGCAGAACTCATGATAAAGCAAAACAATACAAGTTTGGGGAGCATGGACAAAATTACAATGGGCCCCTCCTACATACTTTACATCAAACGACCAAAAATGGAGAAAAAACATATCCTTGCACGGAGTGCGGGAAAATCTTCAGCAAGAGCAGTAATCTCAATGCCCATAAAAGGATCCACACAGGCGAGAAACTGTATCAGTGCATGGAGTGTGGAAAGATGTTCAGGTGGAGTAGCGGGCTCACCTACCATAAGAGGATCCATTCGGGAGAGAAACCCTATCAATGCACGGAGTGTGGAAAGAGCTTCAGCGGCCTGAGTTCTTTCACTTCCCACAAAAGGATGCATTCTGGGGAAAAACCCTATAAATGTGCCGAGTGCGGGAAGTGCTTCAGTGGTTTCAGTTCCTTCACTTCCCACAAAAGGATGCATTCTGGGGAGAAACCCTATAAATGCACGGAGTGCGGGAAGTGCTTCGGTAGTCTCAGTTCCTTTACGTCCCATAAAAGGATCCACTCTGGGGAGAAACCGTATAAATGTATGGAGTGTGGGAAGAGCTTCACTATGAGCAGTCACCTGATTTCTCATAAAAGGATCCACTCAGGTGAGAAACCTTACCAATGCACGGAATGTGGGAAGAGCTTCACTTTAAGCAGCCATCTTACTTCCCACAAAAGGATACACTCGGGAGAGAAACCCTATAAATGTGATGACTGCGGACGGGAATTCAGGTGGAGCTGTCACCTGACTTCCCATAAGAGGATGCACTCAGGAGTGAAACCCTTCATGTGCACAGAGTGTGGGAAGAGCTTCATTGACCTAAGTTCCTTTACTTCCCATAAAAGGATCCACTCCGGCGAGAAACCGTATCAATGTGCAGAGTGTGGGAAGAATTTCAGGAGTGCCACTAATCTGAGTGAACACAAAAGGGTCCACTCAGGTGAAAAGCCGTATAAATGCACAGAATGTGGGAAAAGCTTCAGGTGGAGCAGTTGCCTTTCATCCCATAAGAGGATCCACACGGGGGAGAAACCGTACAAATGCATGGAGTGTGGAAAGGAATTCCGGAAGAGCTGTTCTCTCACTACTCATAAAAGGATCCACACAGGGGAGAAACCGTATAAATGCATGGAGTGTGGAAAGAGTTTCACTATGAGTAGCAGCCTGATTTCTCATAAAAGAATTCACACCGGTGAAAAGCCATATACCTGCGTGGAATGTGGGAAGACTTTCCGCAAGAATGATAATCTTACTTGCCATAAAAGGGTACATACGAATTATAAACCATGTTAATGTTTTGGACAAAGGGGACGGGTCCTCAGTCACAGCAGTCATCCTGTCTTCAAATTTACACCGAGGGGAGCTTCAAAACGTAGAAAGATCTGATAAATTGCTCTGAACCAAGGGTGTCAAACTCAAGGCCCACAGTCAGGTACGGCCCATGGGATGCTTACATCTGGCCCATGGGACCAGCCTGAAAATAGCAAAGGACCAGCCCGCAGTGCCTCTGGCAGACAAAATGGGGCATGGGGAGGTGCATCCAGCCCCTGCGTGCCCCATTTTCGGCCTGGACAGCTTCCTTCAGCACTTTGCCTCCCAAAATGGGCCGCATGGAAGCCGCATGCCTCATTTTGCCCGCCAAAGTAATGCAGGAGGCTGTCCAGGATGAAAACGGGGTGCACAGTGGTCACGCGCTGCCCCCCCCGTGCCCCATTTTGGCCAGCAAAGTGCTGCAGGAGGCTGTGTGTGGCCCCACCTGTGCCCCGTTTTGGCTGACAGGGTGCTGCAGGAAGCATCCGGTCCATCTCCCTCCCCCCAAGGCTGGCCCGTAGAAGAGAACTACAGAAGAAATCCAGTTTGACATGCCTGCTCTAAACAGAACGAATCTTAGAAACATATATTATATGGAAATCGATTGTTTTATATGTGCTAATTTACTCCCAATGGAGCCGTGATAGCGAATCTATGGCATGCGAGCCCCAGGCAAACTTACCTCACTGCGCATGCACGCAGTGCATATAACAAATATATATTATGCATATAACATATGCATATATATTATGCATATAACAAATACTTCCTGTATTTCTGGAAATAATGGAAGTGACGAAACAGGCCCATTTTCGGTCTTCAAAGGCTGCAGAATCTTCCCTCAAGCCTCTGGGAGGCCGAAAAAGGCCCAAACATCAGTTGGGAGGCATGCGCAGTGCAGGTAAGAAGATAGCGGGGGGTTGATTGCGCATGCATGCGCAGGGGGTGGGGGGGGCATGTGCACCTTCTGGGTGCTGGCATGCGAGCGAGCGCAAGCACGCACCCAATTTTTGGCACAGTAGACCAAAAAGGTTAACCACTACTGCCATAGAGGATTCTTTCCACACATGGGATAAGCCATGTAAATGTCAGACTTTGGAAAAAAAAGATTTTAACGAGGGACAAGAAAATACCAAGCATTTGCCCATGTCTTATGTGTTCCTTGTCTATCTGGCATTTAATCAACTGTACAAAACAAATATCTTTGAATGTTATATGGTGCATCAACACTTTTTTATTTCCTTCATTACCTGATGGGAAAATAAGTGGAGTGGTTTTTCATGAACTGAGTTAATAGAATACAGTATTGCAGGATTTGGTAGGAGGTACAGGTGACAGCAGCTGTGGATTGTTTCTAATATTAACCCAATATTTCTCTACAACTTTTAAGGTATGTGGATTTCAGCTATCGAATCCCCAGCCAGCACTGTTAGACAACCCTTCACCCTAACCCAGGGATCTAAAACCTGAAACACTGAAAGAGCCATTTGAGCCCGTTTCTCACAGAAAACAAAACACCGGGAGCCAAAAATTTAACAACCGGGTGTTAAACCAGGTGTCCCCAGGTGACTGGGTGGGCGTGGCCAACTCAACATCACTCACTCTCACCTAATCACCTCCTGCTCTGGAATATGGAGCAAGTCTCCATCCCCCGCCATCACCCTTACTTTCTCAGGCAGGCCAGCCAGTGATGGGATCAGCCAACAGGGAGCTGCAGCAGAGGGCCAAAAGAGCCGCATGGGCTCCAGAGCCGCAGGTTTTAGAACCCTGCCCAAACCCTAACTTTTTGACTTATCCATGTTCACATGTTTGTTTGTCAGTACTTAAAATCCCTTCTCTTAAAATCCAAATGG
>BHFT01003685.1:0-33877 GCA_004320025.1 Laticauda laticaudata
CTCCATACAGAAGCCTGATGATGGCAGATGAGATTCTGCTGAAACGTTGCTCCAACTTTAAAAGCACTACAATGACTTGGGATAATAACCGAAGGAAGCTGAACTGCATTCATGTAAGTACCCGCGAAAACTTAAAAAAACAAATACACACACACACATATTTATATATACATTTATTCTAATGTATCCATCACCTCCTAGACAAATTTGTGCTTAACATGCATTATTTTTCAAGCAGTTCCCATTAATATGCAATTTGTGTCAATTTGAAGGATACATGCATGTCTATGAGCACTTTCCCTTAACGTACCCAATTGAATACACTTGGAAAAACAATAACAGAGACACACAAATTTTCAGGGACAACTGAACTTTAATTCAGTGTAGATTGAAGATGTGAAATTAGGTGAATTCATATTCACATAAACAATGTGAAAACGTTTCCTTCACCCTCTTGCTCTTCCACCCCAATTGCCTACCTCCATAGGTGCTCCACTTTAGGCAGCTGAACCAAGTGTTCTACTTTCTGGACTTTAATTTGATGGTCCATTTGTTATCTTAAAATTGCAGAGCTTTCATAAACCACAAAGACATTAGATTTTAAACCTTTTTAAACTAGAAACTGAACTCAGTCCCTGGGAACCTGCAATTAATAACTTTGGAAAATTTATACAGTGACACAAATGAATTAGTGCCATGGCAGGTCATGTGAGAAGTATAGATCTTGTGAGGTACTAAAATTCTAGCATATAGTTTCTGATTCAGTTACACCCTGGCTAGCATTTTTCTAGACAAGCTCTCATTTTAACTTTTACATCAGCCCTCATAAAATATGATTATATCTACCATATTCTTGGTTCTATTGCTGACTGATCTGTAGAGAAGTACTGTAATTTTTAATGCTCTGTAAGGAAGAGCTATTTGAATCATGATCTCTCTTTTTATCTCTCAATCTATTTATCAGCTCCATCGCTGTCACCACACTGCAGCTGTTGCAGGTCAGAATGTGAAATACTGAATAAAACTCATAAACAGCTGGGGAACAAACCTTATGGACTTTGCTGCCTTTTCCTTCCATTTTATTGCAGGAAAACAGGAATTGAAACCCATAGAATTTTAAAGAAATAGAAAACATAAAGTTCTTACCAACTTAAACTACCCAGGCATAATTTTTATGTAGACATCACCAGTTAGATTGCAAAGATTACACTGTACTTAAAAGAGGTGATTCATAAATTTGCTTCTGAGAACTGAGTGCAAAATTGGGATGATTTTGTCTTTCTTCTTTTCTAGAAGAATTATTTTAGAACCGATCTATACTGTAGTAGTGTGCAAATTCTTTCTAGTCCCAAAGGTTTACTTGATCCCTTCCTGGCAGAACAGGATTTGGTAGAGACTCTACTCCAAAATAATAACAGGAGCTGAAACAAAAACTAAATATTTGCATTTATTAAATTAAATCTAGGGATATGTATGGAATATCAGGTACAGACGACAGGAGGCTCCAGAACATTCAACTCTATTTTATTCTCACTAGAAAAAGGCATGCAATTGTAGCCACAGCAGCTCTTGATATAACCTGAGCTAGTCACGGCTCTGACAGTTGGAGGCTGTTTGATTTTTCCACTCTCATGATTGCATCCAATAGGAGGTAAGTGCTAATATCTAACACCTCTCCCTACTGGTCCAGTCCCAACCACTTTTGTCCCCTATTTTATGTCCTAACCACTTTCTTCCCCCTACTTTAGTCACATGAATAGGCGGGGCTTCAGTGGCTGCGACTGGACCTCCACAATTCAGTTGTTGGTCTGTCTTCAGATTGTTTGGTTGGATCTATCGTGTCTCTTGCCTTTCTCATTGGAACTTCCTGGAACCTTCTGGCTATGGTGGCCATTTTGTCTCTACTAGTAGCCACCCATGTTCCTTGGTTTTCCTCTGCCCTGCTAACCCATCGCTGGATCTCAGATCTGTGTTTGTGTTTGTCGACCAGGGTTACTATTAATTGTTGAGGTTGTTCCTCATGAGTTGTCAGGGCCTTCTCTGTTTGTTGTTGCTGGAAGGGGTCTTCCTCTCCTTCTCTGTTGGTGTTTTGGAAAAGGTCTCCCGAAAGGTCTCCCCTTCCTCCTGTTTATTTGTGGTAGTATTCCTATCTCTGTTTCTCTCCTTATTTGTCATGCCCTAAACTGGTCTATGTGTCTTCTCCAGCTGTGCCCATTGGTAGTTTCTACCCTATACGATCAGGGCCCTGTAACCTGTGACACCCTTGCAGGTATCCATAGGGGATACCCTGTGAGGTTTTTAGCATAGACATTGTCACTTTTCCGGAACATCCAGCAGCCACTGGATGAATTTACAGGGGTATCTGAATTGTAGTAGGGGTGTAACCTGTCTAATTGTGATCTAAGTTTCCAGCCCATCAACAATTCAGCTGGGCTCTTGTTGGTTGTTGCGCTAGGTGTCATGTGTTGTATGCTTAATAATTTAGCTAATTTAGTGTGTCCCCTGGCCCTAGTCTGTTTAGAGTCTCTTTCATTGATTGTACCATGCATTTTGCTTGGCCATTTGTCAATGGATACTCAGATGCTGATAAAGCATGTCTTATTCCATTTTATGCTAAGAAACTTTCAAATTGAGTGGCTGTAAATTGTGACCCATTGTCGGATGCTATGATATCCAGCAACCTGTGAGTTGCTAATAGTCTTCTAAGGTTTTTATTACCACCTCAGTAGTGGTGGAGTGCATAATGCTGACGTCTAGCCATTTTGTGTATGCATCCACCACCACCAAGAATTTATGCCCTTTTACCAGCTAGCGAGGTCAATATGTATTCTCAACCATGGCCCACAAAGCTTTTCCCACTCATGGTCAGGAATGGCAGTAGGAGCCAGTCTCAATTCTTGGCAGGTTTTACATGTCACCACCCAGGTTCCTATATCCCTGCCCATTCCAGGCCACCAGACATAACTTCTTGCTAGTGACTTCATTTTAGCTATTCCTGGGTGCCCTGCATGCAACATTTCCAGTATTTGTTCCCTTAATTCTTCCAGAATTACTATCTGATCTCCCCACAACACGCACCCCTTCCATATAGATAGTTCTGTTTGTCTATTCTGGAAAGGTTTACTCTCCTTGCCTGTTTCCTTTTCTGGCCATTTCTTCCCCACCCAGTTCAAATTTTTGCCACTAAAAGTTGCTTTTTGCGACTACTCTTGCAATGTCTGCACGCATCACTGGTGCTTGTTCGAGTGTCTCTATCAGGAGGGGTGGAGGGTGGCAGGGCTGGCTCTCATCTTGGTCAGGTAGGGGAATTACTGAGGTGCGTTGGTGTGATCCATGTTTTTCCAGGCCTATATATTAGTCATAGTCATATGCGCCAGAATTTCAGTCCAATGCATTCATTTTTGGGTGACAAAATGTTTGGTGGTTTTTTATGTCCTGCAGTGCTTCCCAGTAGTGTTTGTGATAGTGAATTAGGTGAACTTTCTGCAATAGACATGATTCATGGAACGCTTGATTCTGGTGACTGCTGCTAATGCTTTTTATCCCAGTGACCCTGTAATTATGTTCTGGTTTGGACGTTTTTTGCCCCATAGAAACAGATGGGGCCTCTTTGCCATCTGAGAGTCTAAGGTTGATGATGGACAACGAAGTTCCAAAGGGAATGCGTCACACGTGAGATTGAAGGGTAACGTCTCGCTTGTATTGTATTAGGTACTTGTTCGATTTTATTGTTATCTGTTGATGCCTCAGAATGAGTGGCCTCTTCCTTTTGCCCCCGGCGCCAGGCTGCCTTCTTGTCAAGGCAAAGCCCTGGTGTAACGCCTGTGTTGGCCCGCCCCCCCCTGCTCCCCCGCCCGCCCGCCTCCGCCCGCCACGTCCCGCCCCACCGTCCGCGTCCCCCGCCCCCCCCCTTCTGTGGTAGAAATATGGTTTGTAAAAGTTAAAATTAGTCCTAAGAAGGCTTCGTAAGCTCTAGTTTTGTGTTTGGGGCCCTAGGGGACTTCTTTAAGTTGCTTTAACTTTGCTTTCTGTGGGATGAAATCGCTCTCAGTCTCTATAGGAAACCCGAAAGTTCACTTTGTTCATTGCTCCATTGCATTTTCTTTTTTACTTTTTAGCCCCACAGTTTTGAATTGGTTAGTACTCATTTAGGGTGGTCTCACAGTTGTCTTTGTGTTTTTTAAGCTGAAATAAGGACATCATCAGAATAGACACTACCCCTTTTAACCTGCTGAAGGAGGTTTACTGAAACCTGGGGAGCGCTGACCCCAAATTGTAACCATGTGGATTTGAACATTCCTTCTGTGGTGTCACAATTGCTCTGGCTTCTGCGTTTGGCGTCAATGGGTAATTGTTGGTTAGGCTGTGTGTGAGATTGAGTTTCGCAAATCCTTTTCCCACGTGAAATGCGTAATAAGTGTCTGTACTATTGGATGGGTACCCAGCGCTTGTGCTGGAGGGATTGGTGCTATGCAGGGTACCTTATAGTCAGCCCAGATCATATTGATCCCATATGTTTACTGAGAGAGAAGGTTGGGACTCAACGTGTTTCCCATTTGGTGTGGTCGGTGGACCTAAGAATGCCCGTTGCACAATAAGCTTCATCTACTGTTCATCTATCTTTGCGTTCAGCACGAAGGGAACCTGATGCCTTGCTTTCAAACTAACAGGTGCACATGGATGGGGTCTAGAATAAAACGAGAACAGGGGACCAAAGCGGAGTACTTTAGCGTTACACAGGTGTCCCCTGTCAATCACAACATCCTGGAATAATCTATCAATTAGGGGGCTGTCCTCCCATCATTCTCAGTAAGTTTGTATCTGCCAGTAAACTCAGTGCCTAGTAGTTGGAACCATTCTAGTCCCAGAGTAGACTTGAGAAATCACAGTGGTCCTGGAACTAGAAATGGGATAAATGGAGAGTACACGATGGATCACAGAAAGGTAATTATTGGAATGACCCATTTAGAAGATTTATTCCAATGCCGTAGTCACAAACCAAACGAGAATACACAGAAATTGTATTGGCTCCCTGATATGGTCAGCTTTTGTTTTGTAGAAATGATTCTGTTAGTTTTGGGCTCCAGGTTTTAATGGTGTTCCAAGGAGACATAGAGTAGGGTATGACTAGAATCTACTTCCATTTTGCACAGGCTGTCATTTATGTGTTACTTGGATGTGGAATTTTCACATGGGCTATACTAGAATGGCCTATGTTCTGATAGTTTGGTGTGGTCTACCACAGCCCTCATCACTATGGCCCTGTCCATCCTTCTTTTTGTTCCGGCTGACTGCTTCAAACGCCTCAGGCTGGGTGTTCGTTCTGAGGAGAATATACTTTGTTTGCCTTCTGTTTGTGGGTGTGCTGCGTCAGAGGCTCTTGCTATACTGCCCCTCAGTCACAATGCTGACGAAATGGCAAGTCATGGATGGCATGTCTGATCGTGATGGTTCCTTCGCGACTCCTGAGCACCAGAATTACTTTCTTCCTCTGTGTTTTGCGGGAGTTCTTTCTGAATGACGGTTTGTTTACTTCCTCAATTGTTTTTTTTTTTCTAAGTTCCTTTCTGTTTATTTAAACATGATTTGACAAATACATTAAAAAAGACAAATCAGACATATATATTAGGAACATTGCTACAACTTTAAAAATCCGCACAACTATAATGACATGGGAAATCCAAACGAAAGCTGGAATACTCAATACATGTAAGCTACCCACAAAACTTAGAAACATATATATATACCACGTATAGTACCTTTACAGCATATAGTTGAGCAATGGTGTAATTTATTTTTTCGTTTATCTTATCATTACCGATCTGACCTTAGAGTTAGCAGCAAACTCCTTCATTCGTTGTAATGTTAATTAATTCTCTATATAGTTTATAATAATGCAAACTCGTCATTTCGCATAACTTATCAAAATATCAAGTATTACCGTTTTCTTTAACCAATCATACCAAAGTGTTCATATTTCATACTTGTCATATGCATTTTTCTTTTCTTTTTTTTTTTTTTTTTTTTTTTTTTTTTTTTATTTTTTTTTTTTTTTTTTTTTTTTTTTTTTGTTTTTTTGTTTTTTTTTTTTTTTTTTTTGTTTTTTTTTTTTTTTTTTTGTTTTTTTTTTTTTTTTTTTTTTTTTTTTTTTTTTGTTTATTTTTAACAGTTTGGTTAGGGCTTATCCATCTCAGCACATTCATCGTATTTTTTAATTACCAATCCGTCTGAAGGAATGAAGAGGACAATTGTCCAGTTTTGTGCGTAGATTTTCTGGCCCGCAGTTATGGATGTGCAAAATTAAATATTGATATTTTTTCTTCCATGTTTAAATATATCTTACTTAGAGAAAGGTTTTCGGGGTTCAATTTTAATTTGTGTTTGTTATATTTAAATCCATTTCTAATATTTCTCCACAACTTCTGAGCAATGAGCAAGTCACCACATGAAAATATGTGTTCTTGTGCGTAGTTACATTTCCAACATTTGGCGTGGTAGTATATGGGGAACATCATTAGCCAGTCTGGCAGAGGTAGGGTGCCAGTGAAACCATTTTATGTAGGTTTTCTTTATACGCAGACTGGACATGGTTCTACTTTGTATTGTTTTGCAGATGTGTTCCACTATATCTAAGTCAATACTTGACTATGTTTTTAGCACAAATTATCATAGTTCTGTGACTGTTCTTCTTTAATTTGTAATCCAAAAAGATATTTGATAGTTTACTAATTGTTTTCTTTTCCTCTCCTAGCCATATTTTATCTAATTTTTGTGGGATCATATTAAAGCCAAATTGTTCTCTATCTTCCGCTCCTTGTTTTTTGGATTCCTTTCTGAATGAAGTTTGTTTACTTCCTCATTGTTTTCATTGGTCTCTGACTCAGACTTGATGTCCTCATGGTGGATGTTGGTGGTTTCTTTCAGTGGTTGTTGTGGCACCTTATTCATTTTTCACATGGTGGCTGCTGACTTCTGGGATGCTTCAACAGCTGATGCTTCTTCAATTGCCTCCTTTAGAGTTATTTTGGGCTTTGTTAGCTGGCAGCTTTGCAGTGTTAGATGTTGGAAACCCAAGACTACACGATCTCTCATCACTTCATCCACATTTAGGAACTTGCAAGCTCCCACAATGTCCTGAAGGTTTGCAACAAAATCATTTATACTCTCTCCTTCCTTCTGGTCTCGATGATAGAATTCATGCCTTTTGATTAAACAGGACACCAGAAGAGTATAGTGTGCTTTCAGGAATCTCTCCAAATCTGGTCAGGCCATCGTTTGGCACAGATAGTGCTTTTGCCATCTTGAACACTATGGGACCACAGTATGTGAGGAAAATCGTTCTCTTCCTTTGTTCTGAAATATTCAGAAGGTTGCTTCCTTCTAAGAACTTGTGGAATCGGTCGACGTACGATTCCCACAACAGATTCTTCTGTTGTGGGGTCGAACGGTGTGAGTGGCGTATTAGTTCCGTCCATTTTCAAATAGTTGCCATTAATTTAATTTGGCACGTGTTTGCTGGTCTTGTCTCAGTGTCCCACCTTCGTTGCCAGTGTTGAATATCAGGTACAGGTGACAAGGGACTCCAGCTCATTCAACTCTATTTTATTCTCTCTAGAAAAAGGTACGCAACTGTAGCCACAGCAGCTCTTTTTATAACTTGAGCTAGCCGCGGCTCCAACCATTGGAGGCTGTTTGGTTTTTCTGCTCTCACAATTCCATTCAATAGGAGGTAAGTATTCTAATATCTAACAACATGATTATTATTTAGACATATATTTAATTGTTTGTCCTTCTATCCCAAATTATTATTTGGAAGCAACTTTTGCAGTGATAAGCTGAATAGTAATGAACTAAGGTTGGTGGTGTGAAGCAGGGGTATTAAACTCATTTCATTGAGGCCAATCAGAGTTGTGTTTGACTTCAGGGGGCTGGGGAGCATGGCCTGGATGGGTGTGGCCAGCTAAATATCACTCATGTCAGAGGTATCTGGGAAACAGGATTCCAGGCTCAGTTTTAGCTTCAACAATCTCCTGTCACTCTCTGCCAGTGAAAACGGAGCTTGGGAGGGCCACCTGCAGCTCTCCCAAGCTCTGTTTTCACTAGCAGAGGCACAGTGGACCAGTCCTTTGCTGTTTTCAGAGCAGCACCATGGGCCAAATCTAAGAACCCCATGGGCCAAATGTGGCCTGCGAACCTTGAGTTTGACACCACTGATGTAGAGTGACATAAAAGAACCAAATTTAATTTAGAAGATATGAGTTGGTGAAGACTGACCAAGGAAAGGATAATTCAATCATGGTGTACAGCTCAGTGAAAATGTCAACCTGGTGTTCTTTCCAATGCAAATTCATTGCTTGGAGTTATTAGAATAGGGTTTCCTCCTTCTTTTGTGATGCACCCAGTAACAGTATTATGTATCAGTATTATTACATCAGAATTGCTGATATAATAACACATTAATGTATGGTGAGACTTTATCTGGGCATTAGTTCAAGTCATGGCACCTTAAAAAGGTAAATTAGAAAAGCTATAAAGATAAAAAGGTAACCAAAATAATTAGAAGTTAATGTAGTCTTTATCCTTGAAGAAAAACTGCATCAGTTGGGCACTTTAATTTGGAATGAATGAAAGTAGACAAAAATGAGACAAATGGGTAATCTTTTCAAATAGATAGTCCTTGTGTTACAACTGCAATTGGTACTGGAATTGCTATCTCTAAGCAAAGTGGGCATAACATCTGTCACATAACCTAATAGCTTAGCTATAGCAATTCAAGGAGTTCTGGTTATATTAAATGGGAAGTAAAGGGAATCACAGGTAAAGAGTGTGGGAGTACTACAAGAGACTTTTTGACTCCCAGTGACAATGTGGGTAGAAGAAAATGAAACACTGCAATTAATTAGATCAAGAACCGAGTGCATCACAAAAGGAGGAGGAAAATTCATTAGTTAAAAGATTTGTGTATTTAATACCAACAATAACCAAAATCATATTCTCAGTGTCTGCACAGTAGCCCCAAATCATAATGTTGGATAAGTTTGTCAACTCCTTTGATAACTTTTATCCTCAGTATCTACAAGTATGGAATCCTAAACTTGACTTTGAGTTTCTTAAAATTTGCTTTTCTATGTTTTGTAATATTTATTAGACACTGTTTCAGTTTCCATTTAAATTAATACTCAGCTATTTTCTCATAATTAGAAATCTACAGTTATAGTAGTTTTTCCATTTTCAATTCAAACCCAGAAATCCAATCAATATATTCCAGGGGCATGATTGATGACAGTTGCCAGTTTGAATACCAGTACATACCAATATAGATGTGCCCGAACCTGCATTTTGTGTATCTCTTTTTTTTCCTTTTCTTTTTGTGATCTTTAAGATGCAATATGTAATTATAAAAAATAAATCACATTAAGGCATAAAAAGTGGGCATGGTAGAAATAGGAAGCACTATGTGAACAGTCCTTATCCACTCACAGGAGACATTGCCTCTTTTAAAATGGTGTCTTACTGATAGGGCATTAATTAAACAAAGATATACAGCTAGTTTAAAAAAAATGAGTTTTACTCTGTGCAACTTCGTGTTCAGTTTATTGACTGGAACCTATAAAAATCAGGTTAAACCTTGAATTGGTTTATAAGACAAAATATGTGGAAATCTACCCATGTTTAGCTGCAAAGCTATTCGCTTGCCATAGCTGTTAAAGGAGAAATCCACTTACACAAGACTGTTTTTACCTTTGGGAGGGCGGAGCTGGTGTCATGACGATACGGCATGCAATCTTGGAGATCCAAGATCGCTGCCGATATCTTTGCTCCTGGATGGTCCAATCGGATCTAAACCATCCTGAAGAGATGGTGAATGTGAAGAGCACATCCTGTCGATCCCAGAGATACCTCAAAGTTCCTGGTAGATCCAGGAGAAGCTCTTTTTGCCAGCAACAAAGAGACAGCCATGAAAATTCCTGAAGTTGGGACAGCTCCGAAATGAAAGAGAACGGAAAAAGAAAGTGTGCCAGTTTGGTGAGAACTTTTTCTTTACTTTAAGATTTGAAAGGACACCCTAAGGAAAAGAAAGAATCTGTAAAAGTTTTGACAGAAGTGATTAAGCAGGCAATTTTAAACAGGAAGTCAAAGTAATATTTTTTTTTTTCTCATTGCTAGATTTTCTGCACATGATTTTATATTTTGAAACTGGACTGTTTTTTTTCCCTTCTTTCACCTATTCTTCATCTCCTTTTTGACTTTATAATATTCGTAGGCTAGAGACCCGCCCCTTTTAGTCATCTTTTTAAATATCTTTTCCCCTTTTTATTTTAATTTTTATTATATCTTGTTTGGAAAGGAGGAGGAAAGTGAAAACAAAAGAAACTTTGTAACACTGCCACTAGAGGCTTGGAAATATTCTATCTCTTTTTTTTCTTGACAACAAAGCTGGAGAAAGAACTGAACTTCTTTTCAAGGACATTGGCTGTTTGGTAAGATAGAGGGAAGAGCATAGGAGAGTATTATTGCAGGTGCTGTTCTGGGTTTCTATCAATAGCGGAGTCTGGTGTTGAAAGTTTATAGGAAAAAAAGGTGACAGACTCTGGCAAGAGAGTTATAAATTTTAACAAAAGCTTGGATAACCAAACAAGCTGCAGTGTGCTCTTTTTATTTTTTATTTTTAAGCTGGGCTATTTCTTACTTTAACAAACCCACTCCTTACTAGCTTCATTTTGTCTTTTGAATCTGAATTTTTACGTTTGCACTTTATTTTAAGGAAAAGCTTTCGTATTAATGATTTCCTTCCTTTTCTTTTTAAGGGCGTTGTCCTTTTCTTATTTTCTCTCTCCCTACCTTGTATTTTTTTTTATTTACTTTCCATATTGTTTTTTTTTTTAATTTTGTGGCTTTCTTTTTTTCTCATGCATCCTTTTATACCTGAGACCTTTTAATTGGATTAAAGTGTTGAAGAACCTGAAGAACTTTTTCTCTTCTTTCTTTTAGTTTTTTATTTTTTACTTCTCTGGCTTTTTCAGGATTTAACATTTTTTTCTTTTTTTGTGTGTGTTTATGGTCTTTTTCCATTTGTGAGTTTTTACTGCTATCTAACCAATCAATTGGATTAAGGTATACAAGAACCTGAAGAAATTTTATTATTATATTATTATTATTATTATTATTATTATTATTATTATTATTATTATTATACTACTAACTACTACTACTACTACTACTACTATTATTAGTTTTTTTTCTCACTATATTTACTTGGAATTTAAATTGGTTATTTCACAAGTGGACAAGGTCTAGAAGAAGCTGAAGATTTTGAATTGTCCGAAATGAGTGGGAAGCAGCCCCTGCTTCCTCAACTTATTTCTTCCTCTCACCATCTGGAGGACAAGTACAATACAGATGATGTTACAGCAAGAAAGAGAACAGGAAAAAGTGACCCTGCAGATGATTATGCAAGGAATCCAAAATATTCAAATAAGAACAGGGAATATTGAAAAGAGAACAGAGAACACTGAACAAAGAACAGGGAAAACTGATGAAAAGGGGGAGAATATTCAACAAATGATGATGAAGTATGATGAGAGATTCCAAAAAATTGAAGAAGAAGATAAACAAAGAGATAAGAAGATTGGAGATATTGACAGCAGATTAACTGTGGTTGAACAAGATAAAAGTGAGATGTTGAGATGGGAGATGGACAGATCAGGAATTTTATCTCAGAATCCAAAACATAAGGAAGAAAGGACAAAACCTAGCTGAGACAATGATAGAAATTTTTGCTGAAGCTTTTAGAAATAACTAAAGAGAAGATAATGGATGGAATAGATGAGGTTTTTCAAGTCTTCACAAGATATGCAATGAGAAATAGCTTACCAAAAAGATGTTCACATCAGATTTACAAAGAAAGCCATTAAAACGCAAATATTGAAAGTGGCAAGAGAAAAACATTGAAATATAAAGACAAAGAGATTGTGTCCTGAAACAAGTACCCAGAAGAGTGAAGAAGATGAGAAGAGAATTCCGATTTCTGACAAAATGCTCCTTAAAAAAGAGGTGAATTATAGATGACAGATTCCAGAAGTTAAAGCGCCTGTCACACTGCACCAACGGATGGAAAGAGGATGTAAAATGCTATCCATTGGTTAACGCGATGCATCCATTCTGTACTCACTGCGTCGTTTTTCATTACTCTCTATCCGTCCAGCATCCGTCTACTGACATTTCATCCGCTCAAAAGTTTTGAGCTGCACAAAACTTTTTGAGCGGAAAATGTATCCAACACGTCCGTTAGACATCCGCTAGCATATGGGGAACATCGGTAGACATCTGGCGTCATCCGTTACACGTCTGCTATATCCGCTAGGCATCCGCTGTGCATCTGCGCAACATCGCATATGCTCCAGTGGAAAACGGACACAGGGAGGAAGACGAAACGGACGCGGAACGGACACGCAGCGTTAGTAGCACGGACGTAGAAAGGATGAAAGCAGATGCAGCTTGCATACAAAGCATTTAAAAGGAAAATTGTTTGCAGAGGAGACCTATCTTGGATATTTAGGATGTCTGCAGGATGTCTAGAGGATGCAGAAGGACACCTAGCAGAAAATGATATTTTCCTATAAAAAGGGGAGAAATCACCTGGATTTCACTTTCAGTCCAGCAGCCCTGCTGTGCAGACCTCTTCAGCCTTCATCTGGCTCTTGCTCTTCCACAGCATCCAGTCATCTCACACATGGATCATCACACACTTCTTTTGGTAGCCACCATCGTTCTACACACAGTGCGAAGCCATCTACAGGCTCTTTCACCTGTTCTACACCAAAGAAAAGGAGGCATGCAAGAATTGTCTGGGTCTGAAGATGGATTGCGAGAAGAGCAGAATATGGACTGAATAAGAAGCTGATGGTGGAGCTGAGGAACGAAGACCTCGTGCATTCCAGAACTTCATGAGGATGCCTCCAGCATGTTTGACGAAGTTGTGGAGCGGCTGACACCCAGGTTGACCAAGCAGAGCACCAACTTCCCTCACCTGGACCCTGGCTCAAGGTGGCACTGAATCTGCGCCACCTGGCCTCAGGGACCATGTTACAGGAGCATGGCAGATGGTGGAGGGTGCCACACAACACCATCAGCTAGGTGGTCAGAGAAGTGGGCAAGACCATCATCGAAGAATACCTGGAGGAGCTCCTCAGTGCCCTCTCCACTGAAGAAGGCTGGAAGAAAGTTGCAGAGCAGTGGTATCAGAAATGGAACTTCCCCACACCGTTGGAGCCATCGATGGGAAGCACGTGGCCTTGCAAAGCTCCAGCAAAGTCAGGTCCACTTATCACAACTAAAAGGGCTTCTTCAGCATCATCCTCTTCGCCATGGTCGATGCTGACTACAAGTTCATGTACATCGATGCTTCAGGCAACGGCTCATCTTCAGATCCCAGGTATACAACGCCAGTCACCTCAAGGAGGAGCTGGAACGCAACCTCATCATGGGCTTCCCAAGATCCAGACACCCTGCCCAACGACACAAGATGTCCCTACTTTCATCGTGGGGATGATGCCTTCTCCCTCAGAACCTACCTCATGAAGCCCTACACTTCAGATGCCTTACCCATGAAGAGAGGACCTTCAAACTACAGGCTGTCCAGGGCAAGGCAGGTGGTGGAGAATGCCTTTGGCATCCTGGCCAAACAGGTTCCAGGTATCTTCTCACCATCATGCATGTGAGGAACATCGTGGAAGCTGCTGCATCCTGCACAATCTCATGCGCACTCTGCTACACAGTGTTGCAGAACAGGCTCATGGACCTCCACAGGCAAATGGGACATGGAACCGGTGAATGGAGGCAAGGGCGAAACCTGATAGATACTGTGGATGTGCAAGGCCCCAACAGAGCCTCACAGTGAAGAGGAAGAAGCAGCACAACCTCCTGAAACACTGGTGCAACTCCCAGCTGGAGCAGTGGAGTGGCAAGACAGGATCGTGAGATGCTTATGGATGCTTCCTTAGCCTGTCTCATCACATGGATGAGATTGTGCCATGTATGTTGAGTGGCCCTACAATGAACAGGGCTATTTAATAAAGAGTTGTGTTATGGTGAAATGTGTTGATGAATGATTAAATTGTTTATTGATAATAAAGGGCCATAGGTTGTGGCACCGTGGAAGGGTGGACCATCAACAGTCCACCTATGTAGCACTGGAGGCTTATCTATCCCAAGTATTACCCCCTCCCACAACTATTACCCATCCCACAGGTATCCCTGACTATCCACAGCTATTACCCATTCCCACAGGTATCCTGCCATTCCACTGCTATCCTTACCCATCCACAAGCAAGCAAAGGCTTAACATTTCTAAAAGTTTCCACCAAGACTTTATTGACTAAAAGAACTGAAGCAAGTGTGTGAAGCAAAGATAATCTTTATTAATAACAAACTGTAAAAGAAATGACCCAAGTGTGCCCAAGGCAAAGATAAAGTCAACAGGTTGAAACCCAGTCTCTGGCACTCTTCTCAGTCACTCTGAGACAAGCCCATAGTCTCAGGGGTGAAGGTCAGGTGCTGTGGCGGTGGCTGCTGCTGGAGTGCTGGTCTGAGGCACCATTGGGGTGCCTGGCCCCAAGAGGACAACTGGGGATGATATGTGTGGAGGAGCTCTCAGAGAGCTGGCTCAGTCCTGTAATAGTTGAGAGCCCTTCTTCAGGCAGACATGGGGTGTCAGTCCAAGACCGATGACAGATGTTCTGAGGCCGGGCTTGGCTGTGGGGTGGAGGAAGGAGGAATGTAGTGGGGATGTCTGGTCTGCAGCTGAGCGAGGTGAGGCGTGGTGGCATCTGTGGCATGGGTTTATCTGTGGTGTGGGTGGCATCTGTGGTGTGGGTGGCATCTGGGGCATGGGTGGCATGGGTGGCATGGGTGGCCATCGGTGGCATGGTGCATGTGCACGGCGGTGGACCAGTGGGCATACGATGAACTGTTCCTGGACTGGGCAGGGATGCCTGTGCTGCTGGAACTCCTGGTAGCACATAGCCTTGGTAGGTGAGGGCCGTGGTAAGCCTTGAAGGGCAGTGACATCACCTGGGGTGGAGGAGCAGACCTGGACTGGGTCGGAGCAGGTCTATCTGGGCCTGGAAGGGTATGAAGAAGACCCGTGATCCTGTCCTTGATCACCTGGTACTGTGATTCGAGACATGTCAGGAGGGTCTGGTTGACGTAGGTGAGGAAGGCTTGGCTATTTTGAGGAGTGTTATGTGGGTGTACCAGCTGAGAGAGGAGATCTATGCCTGCTTTTGATGGTGTCCCTGATCTCCAGCAGGACAGTGTGGCTGTGGCCTCTCTGGTCTGCCTCTCTGCCTGCTTTCTGTGGAGGTGGAGCTGGCGGGTGGATGTGGGTTGGTCTCTGGTGGAAGTGCCCTCTCCTTGCTCCCACTGGCATCAGGGGGTCCCTCCATGCGCTCTGCCACGGGGAGTGCAGCTGTCAGGGTGGGTCTCCATCGTGGGGGCACTCCACAGATTCCTGCCTGGACACAGGAGCTGACTCTTTCCAGAAGAGGACTGGCTCTCTGTGGCTGCCTGAGAGAGAGGTTGTTCAGAGGGGCTGCTCTCAGTGGCAGATCTCACCCTCCAAGAAGCTGCACTTGGTCATCCACTAGGTCTACCGGTCCATCAGCTTGACCGTGGCCTGGCAGATTTCTTAGGAGTGCAGCTTCCCGTACCAGTGTGGCATGTGCTTTCCACAGCGAGGGGAGCCTCCGAAGTGTAGCCCAGGCTCTCTGCCTTCTCTCTCCAAGCAGCCTGCTTCCTTTTGGTGTCTCAATAGAGCCGGTGTCCCTTCGCCCAAAGATACTCGTTCTCCCATAGCCATTCCGAGCACCATCATCCTCATGTTCCTCTCGATAGAGTATTGCTCCTCTCCCATTCATGTTTATGCTCTTCCTCCTCTGGCAGGGCCATCTGGGCCCTCATCAGAGGGGCTTCGAGGTTCTAGGGGCTGCTCCACATACACACCACCACCACCACACAGCAACAGACAACAGTAGCAGCAAAAGCAGGACCAGCAGGACCAGAGCACCAGGAGCACCAGCATGCCAGCGGACAGATATGCAGCAGCAAAGAGTAAGCACCAGGACAGCAGCAGGACCAGCAGGACCAGGCTCAGATAGCAGCAGAGTAAGCACCCGAGCAGGACCAGGAGGCACAGATGCAAGCCAGCAGGGACAGAGGAGCACCAGCAGCAGCCAGCAGACGGCACCGCCAGGAGCACCAGCTAGGACCACAGCAGCAGCTAGAAGCACCAGCACCAAGGACAGCGCCAGTAGAAGCCCCAGCACAGAAGTGTCAGGCCGAGCAGGCAGAAGCCCAGCAGAAGCAGGTCAGGGCCAGGGGTGGATGTGGCCCTATCCTTCTTGCCAGGGCTGGCAGCAGATGGCACAGGCTTCCTCTTCTTCCCATGGTTGTTGGCTGGCTGGAGCTGTGTCTGGCAGCAGGTCTTTCCTCTGAATGGTGACTGCTTGCGAGCTGCTTCCCTTTATGTCATGGGGCTCACGTAATGCATCATCCCGCGATGCCGCGCAGCATGAATGCTTTGCATCTGCTAGGCATCCTCTAGGCTTCCGTGATGCATCGCTTCATCCGTTAGGCATCACATCTGCATGCTCCGTTCCTTCCATTTGCATGTCCGCTTCACTGTGCTCCCCCAGAAGCCCGCGGATGTGCCATCCGTTCCATCCGCTTCTATCTTGCTAAGGCTTCCATGGAGCATAGCTCGCTTGAACATACCGTACATCCTCCCGCCGCGTCGCGTTCCTATTCCGTTGTTGTCCGCTCTGCTTATGCAAATTTGGGGCACTTTTGAGAGCGGATAACAACAGATGGAAAATTTTCTCATCTGCTGTGTCCATTTTGCATCCGTCGGCCTATGGTACAGGTCCTTAATGGACTGATTAGCTGCAACTAAGTAGCAATTAATTAATGTTCACATGGGAAGAACAGAGACATAGAATGGACTCAGTTGAGAAAGCTGAATTATTTTACACAGAATTTTTTGGAGGGAAAGAGGATGAGGCAGAAAAAAAAAAGACTTTTTATCTTTTACATCTCAACACCACTTAGGAACTGACTGGTTTACTGGGTTCTGCAGTTTATGGAGGTAAACAAGAGTGATAAGTGGAAAAATAAACTTATTTGATGTGATCTATAATTATATATAGCTTTAAAATAACCCAATCTAAGTTCCTTACCATGAACCCTAGTTACATGGAGGAAGGACATGACGAAAACTATACACTGAAAGGAATAGAATGCTGCTTTTCCTATTTAATCCCTAGAACAGTTTTGAACTCTCAACAATTGTGATTCAAGATGTAGATAATATTCATGCTTGAAAATTTAATTTTCACATTTCTTCTGGGTTACTCCATGCAATAGCCCCTTATGGTCCAACCTATCAATGAGATGACAAGGCATGTCAGCTGACATCTGATGTGCAGAAAGCATAAGTGGTCCTGTGGTAGCAAATGAAGTTCTTGACCTCTGAATCAGGATATGTGAAATAACAATTTCTAGGCAGCCATATTTAAAATCTCTTTTAGAACAAGTCTTGTTTTGGGAAGAGAGTGGAATTGAAGAAGGGCATCCAAAATAGATTTTTCTCCCTTTTAAAATTGAAATGCATCATCAAAGAAATGCATTATTGGATACAACAAAAGAACGGTGATATTATTCAAGTCTGTATGAAAGCAATGACAGTTATATTTCAAATGGAATATGGACTGCTATTTATTGTAATGATACTGTAAATTACCCTCAGAATTTTTTATGGAAGGTCAAGAAATAAATTGTGTGTCATTTTTCTCCCAATTGCAAATTGAAGTAAAATATAGTGGTAATCACATGGATATTTAAATTAAATATGTTCATTATTGATTGAATTATCTTTTGTCAGTTGAATTACACCAGTCAGTGTAAATGACTGAATATGAGTAATGGTATATAAAAATTAAAAAAAATGTCCAATTTTGGGAGTGTGGAATTATAGTTGAACCAAGTGCAACAATTATTTTTTCTTACATAATTAACTGTAAAAATGCATTCAAAAGAATAGAATATGGTATTAATTGCTGAATTTCAAACTACCTGTATCTTAGATATTGAATGTAAATACTTAAGATTGATTCATCAATTGCTGTGATAAGTATCTATGCCATATATTAGAATCGTAGGAAATGATAGGGAACACAGTGAATGTGCATTAAATTCATTGATCTCATAAGGTTCATGAACACCTTATGATGGTATTACTAAGAATAGCAAACCTGACATTCTATAGGAATATATTTATTAATCTATGTTCATTCAGTGTGTAAAAAAGTTCAGATGATGGACCATGGATTTATTCCTAACCTTTGTACGATCATCAGAACATCAAAGCAAATTGTATAAAAAGTGTAGAAACTCACACTCATGAATTCTCTTTAAAGAATACAGAACCTTTTCTTCAATAAACCAATTTGTCCATCCTACACAATGATATCACTTATAGATATCTAAGTAATCTTCATTCAATGACTGCCACATTTAGTGATTATTCTCAGTTACAATATTGATGAAATAGTACAATTATGACCAGTCTTTGCATTAATGACCTTGCAAGTGGAGTGAAAAAAGGAATCAGCCTAAAATTCCTACATAGTCACAAGTAAACTAAGTCAGCTTCTTTTGAGTACTGGTGATCTTTAATAAGATGCTGATCCTTAATTGAGAAGAATGCTGTACAACAGCCTTCAGCAATAAATCACCTTAATTGAACCTTTATATGTAGACTAGTCTTTCACACCTGAGAGTATGGCTAGAATCTTTTCTCTTTCACTTTTTCTTTCTTTTTCTCTTTCTCTCTCTCTCCCTCCCTCCCTCCCACCTCTCTCTTGGCTTATTTGTATATTTTTTCTTTTAATTGTAATGTTAATGCTAGTATCACATAATAGTGATTTAACAATCAAGTACTAAACGTTGATGGCATATTGGGTTTAAGAAGTTTTTCCTGTGCTAAAGATAAAATGAGACTATAAGGTAAACTTCATGTTCATGTGGAGTGTGAATGATTTAATTATAACCCAAAGGTGCCAGTTTCTTTTAAGGGATTAACATCTGTGTACAGCAATATTACTGGGATTTGAAGTTCAATGTGAGCAAGCTCTGTTTATTTTTCAAAAATGTTTGATTATTCCCATGCCTGTGCTAATTGCCCCTCAGGGTATGCAGCCCATATTGTCTAACTTTTGCAATAATAGCTTAATTTCTACTGTGCTGGTCTTGAACACACCTGCAAAAGGATGGAACAGCTTGTAAAACTAAAGATGTTTCTCTTCCTCCCTGGAGCACAATGATCATGGCTATCTGAGGAACCATCAAGAGTGTGTGTGTGAGTGGTGGTGAAATGTAGTAATGCTCTGAAGTTATCATGAACAGAACAGGTGAAGGAGGTCTTAGAAATATTAAGGCATTTCTTGATTGAGGCAAGAATTTTAATATGTGAGAATTTAATCATTTGGACTATAGCTGAAATATTAACACATTTTATGTGATAACACCATAAACTGAAATAAACACAACAACATTTGCATATGCATTGTAAGTGGGTTAAGTAAGTTTACATTATTTTACATAAATTGAATTTTTAAAAAAATGAAGAAAAAATTCTACCATGCAAAAATTGACTCATTATTTTAAGATCAAATAGCAATGTTAAATTAACTATGTGCAGTATCTAAATCAATTTTCTATACAATGTTCTTCATTGTTTACAGTGCAAACAAGATCCAAGCTGAATCTTTGGCTAATCTTTCTTTAGAACTAAGACTATTCTAAAGCTACATTAGCTGGTCTTTTGATGATTTTTTCTGCAGTACTCAATGTGCTTCTCATTTTGTCAGTTACAGTTTTTGGGTTACTTGCAAAAATCACAGGCATGTGATGGGCAAGTGATAAAATAAGAGGACAGATAAGTAAAACAGACTATAGAAATATCAAGCTGTGAAGGCTTGTGGCTTAACCAAAAATGATTACTCGTCCTACTACAGTGCTTCCATTTGAGAAAGTTTTAAAATGGTAACTTAAATCTTCTCTATTTGATGTTGTCTTAATTTTTTGTAATGAAAGGACAAGATATTAATACACCCCCCCCAAAGAAGAATAATTTCCAGGTGGAGTGGCAAATGAAAAAGGATTTATCACTTTTAATAGCGATGTAGAAGCGGGACTTCAGCAGGTGTTTACATGACAAACTATGCCTTGTGAAGTTCATTCTTCTGTTGACTGAAATATTTCTTCTGATTATTTCCTTAATAATATATATTTTAAATTAGGGCTATTATATGGATGATAATTAGATTTTAAGAAAGGTAAAGGTTTCTGTAGGTTTTTCTTCCCATACAATTATTATTTGGATTTTTTCCCAGTTCAGATAGGGTCTATTTTAAATACCTATCTACCAAAATGTGTACAGTATTCAATTGTGTTCAGTACAGTAGATTTTATCTCAGGAAAATATAAACAAATCACAAACTGGCACTGATAAAATTTAGAGAGTTTTTAGAATAATTTTACATTAAACATTTCTCTTATTTTTTTAAAAAATGCAATCAGGTATGCACATAGGAAATTGTGAAATGGCTCAATGGAAAATTTCTACAAATAACCAGCAGACACAATATATCTCAAGCTTTGAAAACAGTTTTAGAAAATTGTGAAATGGCTCAGTGGAAAATTTCTACAAATAACCAGCAGACACAGTATATATCAAGCTTTGAAAACAGTTTTGGAATAGCGCTTGAAGTGAGGAAAGGACCCTCTATTGCTCAAACACACAGCACAGCACATTCATGCCTTAGCAAAATGAACAACTATAGATGAAAGTCAGTGTGCTACTACATAGAACACTAGATTATTGTAAAACAATCACTTTCTTTAGAACAACTTTTCAGTTCCTATTAAAAAGTGAAAAGAAAACAAATACAAACAAAAGGATTCCGTTTTCTGATAATTGTCTTTCCTTGCTTTACTGAGTCAGAAATTGTATCCTTGCTGTTAGGCTATTCATGAAGCATAGTATTTCTTTTGACCACAAACATTATATATAGTATATATGTTTACTGTTCTTGACTTCTTTCACTAATGCGTAAACAGCACATAATGCATAATTCTTAAAAGAGGCTAACCTTGCAAGCCTGCCAGTTTTGAAAAACTAGTCACAGGATGATGAAGCCTTCATCTTTATATAAGTTTATGTTTCAAACAGTTTTTGAAAGTTTTTAAATTGGAGCAGGGCATTTTCTTTTTCAGTTTGATAGAATTCCTATGTAGACTCTTTGCTTGACACTTAGGAATGTGATGTCCTCATTTCTGCTTTGTCTCCCTTAAAATAAGTGTTGGGTACATATTTCAAATATTGTGATGAAACATTTGAAGCTATCTAAATTTGTCAGGATTAATATTTTCTGAATGGTTTACTATGCATGTTATATTTACCTTATTCTGACCCCAAAGTTAAACAGTTGCAAGCAATTTGATAGTTTTCCATAAACTACCATCAATTCTTTAATCAATTAAACCTGAAATTGTATTAAATCAAACATTGTTGCTTTCAAATCTTAAATTTGAATTGATTCTTCACTGATTGAATCTTCTATTGTAATTATAAAGCTTGGACAAGAAAATGTCTGTGTTGTAGGCATAAAGAAAAACAAGATATATCTATACGAAGAGTGATAGTTACATTTGATTCAGGGATATTTAATAGCCTGATGACTCTAAACTGTGGTTGTTTAGTTGAATGTGACTCAATAGCTGCTAGTGAAAGTCAATTTCCCTTGATACTAACTCTATTTTTCCAGGAATTATGGCATTTAGTTAATCACTGTGAAAACAGAATTCTGATTATTTATGGACTTTGACCATAATCTAAAATGGCTCTTGGGTCTTTATGTTTAATTACTATAGGCAGGATAGGAATTCTACCTTGTGGAATAAGTTTGAACCAGATTGCAAAATTTATCAGATTGCAAATTCTTCTCTTGGCCTCACCAACCAATATGAATTAACATTTATTTATTTCTAGATGGTTGATCACATCCTGAAGCCCAGGAATGGAAAACCTTGATATTAAAGGCTCAAATCAGTTTAGCCATTATAAATTATATGGAACTGTTTTACAGTTAGCAGCAGGCACTGTACAAAAGTTAGCCTTCAAAATACAATGTATTTTTAAGTATATACCTGCTCTTTTAAAGGAATAAATTCATTTTAATATTATTATATGTGGTGATCAAAGACCAGTCACTGTGCAGGGTACCAAGATGCCTGACTGCATGGGCAGTGTTTATTACATTTATAGGGTTTTTACAAGAAGACAAAGGCAACATAGATACAGCATCTGGACTGTAAAATAGATCCCACATGGGTGAAACCTCTCAACCACATTGGTACAACCTCCCAACCAATCCTTTAGACTAGTGGTGATGGTAGTAAAATGAGGTCCTATAAATCGGGAACGTCTGGGACTTTCCACCT
The DNA here is from genome assembly GCA_004320025.1 of Laticauda laticaudata. Lineage (NCBI taxonomy): Eukaryota > Metazoa > Chordata > Lepidosauria > Squamata > Elapidae > Laticauda > Laticauda laticaudata. The sequence continues at coordinate 22,561 of BHFT01003685.1, forward strand.
TGACCAGAATATAGGAAATGAGATCAGCCTATCGCCAAGAGGCCCACATAGGGTTTCTAGATGGCAGTTTGCTGCTTAGCTTCTAGCACCATCTGTAGGATCTCAATACCAACACATTATATATGGACATATATTCTATTTTGCTGAGTTGTATGTGATATTACAAGTAGTCCTCAACTTTGCCACAATTGAGCCTGGAATTCCCAGCAAAAGTTATTCTGGTCATAAGTCAGATTTGATTTTACATCCAATGGTTGCTAAGCCAATTACCATGGTTGTTAAATGAACCAAAGGGTGGTTATATGAATCATGCATAATTAATAACCCTAACCATAATTAAGAAAATCCAGAAATGGGCATTTTTCATCCATTTTATCTTCCACCTTCCCCTATTTCCCATCCTACTCATTTTCTCTTTCTCTTTGCAGAAGCATGCATCCTTATGTTATAAATGATGAACAACATAATGCGTGCCATGTAACAAGGGAAATACAGAGGGAACATGAATTTGTAGCTCCAGTCAGATAACATCTAAATGGCATGGCCAAAATTCTGGTCACTGTGAAAAACTTTTTCTTGATACGAGTAGTTTACTTCTTCAATCTGTATCTTTGAATCATGATTTATCAACTAAAAGAGTTGACTCATAGATGCATACTTTCTTGAATATGCTCTTATAAATCCAGTTTCTAGATTGCCATAAAATGGGCCAATTTTCTATCAGTTTGAAATATTATTTAGTAACTGGTCAAACCTATTCCTGGCTTCCTTACAGCAAATTTCTCCCATTTTGAGACAGGATTTTTTGGGTGTAGGAAGATGAGAGGGGTATTAAAAGCTTTAATCAAAGGAATGCTAATACCAGTACTCAAATGAGTATTCACAATACATTTTTCCCTGGAGCAGCAACAAAATGGCAGAGATGCCAGCTGCCACATCATATACATACACAGACTCCTACACAAACTATGCTTTGTACATCAGATGTAGCATAAATACCATGTCATGTGATAGTTGCCATGACAACTTTTATTTAATGAATAGCAGATGGAATAAGCATGTATAACTTACAAAAGTTGTTAGCAATTCGTAAGTAACAGCAGATCTGCTGCTGCTGTAAAGTTTTGTTGTTGTTTTTAATGTTTCTATTTTTTTCTCCCTTGTACAATTATCAATCACTCTCTTTCTTCCCGCTGAGTTTATCCCACTCTGAGATACATGCTCTGGTGGTGCATAATAAGTAGCATGAGCTAAATCTTTCTTGATAAGGTTTCATAATAATTATGCTATGTGAAATAAAGGACTTCTTTGTTTCAGCTTTGCAGAATCTTTTCATGCATCTCTTTCAAAATCCAACTCAGATATCTATCTGGGTGGGGATGGATGTTGTACTAAAGGTATTTTAATTTCAAGGTGGTAAACTTGTAATTTACCAAAGTAAACTGCATTAGAAAAAAAAATATTATAGACCAAATTGGGAAGGAATTCCTTAACTCATTCAACTGAGTCTGCTTCCTTATTAAAGTCCACCTTTCTCAAAGATGTTTTTCCTTTTAAGGAGAAAAGAGAAAGTTCTCCCAGGCAAGGAGGAAAGCTGCTTAAAGAGTATATTGAAGAAAAACGACCCAAGCAAAGTATGAAATGCTTCTTTCTCACATCTCCCTTTCTGATTTCTGAGTGCAGCTGGACATAGGTGAAAATGTCATTCATAGAAATTCATAGAAAGCTGGATAACAGAGTTGGAAGGGACATTAGAGATCATCTATTCCAACCCCCTGCTTGAGGAGACCCCATATAATTTCAAACAAATGGTTTCTTGAAAGCCTTCAGTGTTGAAGCACCCACAACTTATGAAAGCAGGTAATTCCTCTGACTAATTGTTCTAACTGTGAATAAAATTCTCCTTAGTTCGAGATTGATTCGCTCCTTGATTAGTTTCTATCCATTGTTTCTTGCCTTCTGGTGCTTTGGAAAATAGTTTGAGCCTCTCATCTTTGTGGGAGTCCCTCAAATATTAGAAAACTGCTAACATGTTTTCTTAGCCCTTCTTTTCATCAGATTAGACATACCCAATTCCTGTAACCATTCTTCATATGTTTTGGGCTCCAGCACCCTAATCATCTTTTTTGTTCTTTTCTGCATTCTTTCCAGACTCCCAATATATTTTTATATTGTAATCAAAATTAGATGCAGTATTCCAAGTGTGGTCACACTAAAGCAGGGGTGTCAAACTCAGATCATGGCAGAGCCACATGATGGATTGGGACTTTTCTCCCCTTTGCTAAACTGGGCATGGGCATGGCCAACACATGATGCATCTGGCCCTTGGGCTGGGTATTTCACAGCCCTGTACTAAGGCTTTATGAAGTGGTATTAGCAGCACTAATAATCCTCCTTTTTATAAGAATCTAATAAATTTTCATAACAATCTGGGAAATCTTTAAATTTCTGGACTGAGAGAGAATTTGAGAGTTAAAGAAAAATTAATAAAGGCTATTGCAAATCTGATTTATTTGTCTATCCAAGTCTTGAAGGCTTCATTCATTCTGAAAATCTGTGCCCTGCAATTCACTTGAACTGTAACTCCCACAATCCCTTGACATTTTGCTTAGCTTTTAAAAGCCTATATTTGAATCACTACGGCTTTAATCATACTTCTGATATTATATTTGCTTTGGTCTTTATTTTTTTCTGACAGGTTCTTTATGCAAGTAGGCAAAGAAAACTCCTCTTCACGTTATATGTCACCAAATTTGGCCAGTGAAGCTTGACACTAATTTCATTTCTTTTTCTCGTCTAAAACTAACAAATTTGACAAATGTCCATATAAATGCATTAAAGTAATGTGGATTATTTAAAATTTAAATTTAAAATTGTATTTCACTGTTTCTTTTTTGAACTGACTGAAGATTGGAAGTTGTTGAGAAATAAGAGACTTTTAAAGTTAGAAGATCAGGTTTGGATGACATGGGTATTTATGCTATGATAAAGTTAATATTGATTTTAAAGATAATTTTATTTAATGTGCCATACTGGGGATAAAATATATCTATAAACCCACATTGTGCCCAAAAACCCCTTTATAGATCTCATTTCAAGAACCACATTATAAAATAACCTGTTTTCCCCCAAATACGACTACTCTAAACATAAAAATCCCAGCTTGATTTTTAGATGTGCGCCCAATATTTCATTTTATTTATTGATTGATTGATTTTGTCAAAAACTTACAATATAACAGAAACAAGAATACACATGTTTAAATACAAGAAATAGGAACTAATAATTGGGGACTATAGGACAGGGACGGGAGGCATGATTGTGCACTTATGCGCGCCCCTTACAGACCTCTTAGAAATGGGGTGAGGTCAACAGAGATTAGTTTGAGGGTAAAGGAGTGGGAGTTTGAGCATGTGACAACAGAATCAGGTCATGAGTTCCAGACACTGATCACTCTGTTGCTGAAATTATAGTTCCTGCAATCGAGTTTGGAGTGGTTTACATTTAGTTGGTAACTGTTGTGCACCCTTGTGTTGTTGTTAAAGCTGAAATATTCATTAACTGGTAAGACATTGTAATATATGGTTTTATGTGCTATGCTTAAGTCTAATCTTAGTCAGTGTAGTTCAAATATCACCTCTGACTGGCCTTGCCCCCATCTATTATCTGCCCCCCCCCCGAGTCTCAGCTGATTGGCTGGGTCTTCTTTTGTTGCCCTGCACAGGAGAATGGAGCTGGAAAGCAGGTTAGTGGAGTGGGGAAAGAATGAGGATTTTACAGTATCCTTCCCCTGCCACACTCACCAAGCCACACTATACCCACAAAGCCATGCCCACAGAACTGGTAGTAAAAAAATTTTGAATCCTACCACTGTGCTGTAGGGTTTTCTGTTGTGAATAGAGGAATGTAGTACTCTTCTGGTAAAATACTTCTGGACTTGCTCAGTTGTATTTATGACTGNAAACAGTATTACCAGAGGAGAAGCTTCATAAAATTAAATTTACAACTCTTAAAGCCTTTTTGGCAATACTGTTGCAATGAGCTTTGGTGCTTAGATCATTCAATATGAGAACTCCAAGGTCCTTGACAAAGTGAGGGTCATCAACAAGGTCATATATGTCTTGATTGTATTTGGTATATAGATTTTTTTTTTTACCAATGTGTAGGACAGAGCATTTGTTGGTAGATATTTGGAGTTGCCAATTGTTAGACCATTCAGGCACATGATCAAGGTATTCTTGAAGGATGATAGCATTGATGGTGGTGTTCAATAGTTTCACATCATCAGTGAAGAAGATGCAGTTGCTAATTAGGTATGACAAAGGTCATTTATATAGAGTGTAAAGAATGTGGGTCCTAGAACCTTCCCTTGGGGGACACCGCTGATAATTGGTGCAGGTTTGATAGGGCATTTCCTATTTTTACTATTTGTTTCCTGTTTGACAGGAAGGCAGTAATCCACTTGTGAAGGGATATATAATGTAAGCCCTACCCCCAAAAGCCCTAATTAAGTTCCCACCCACTCCAGAATGCATGGATAAAAATTAAGCTAAGGTGGGGATGAGAGAGTGGAGCTGCCCCACTACTTACCTTTGGACGGTTGTAGCCAGGCCTCACACACCCCAACACCTGCCTTGCTGGCCCATTTCTTCTGCAGCCAGCAAAGCTGGCAAGGCTTTCCTGAAGGCCTCTGTAGCTGATAACAAAGCTCTGGATCAATGTGAAGCTCTGTTATCATCTGCAGAGGTTCAGGAAAACCTTGCCAGCTGCAGAAGAAGTTCCTGAAGGTGTCTGACATCCAGAGGGAAATGTAAAATCGCTGAACCGGTAGTTACACCAGTCGGATCCCACCCCCGATGACATACCTCCAAAATAGGACCTGGTACCTTTTTTGGTGGCAAAAAATATATAAGACAGAGTCTTATTTTCAAGGAAACACGGGTAGAAATGTAATTAAATGGATTGTGTTTACATTTACACTGTGTTCTCATTTCAAAGATAATTTTTATAAAATGATGTATCATTGGTCCATGACAACAGACAAATTAACTAGAATGTATATGGACAAAGGCATATTTTGTCATGCTTGGTGGACATATAAAACAGTTAAGAAAATTCAGAACCAAATATGTATTTTTTGATAGAAAAATGTTAAAGAACAATATTCAATTGAAACTAGAACTATCCTTTTAGGACTAATGGATAAACAGAAAAAAGCCATGGAAGATTATTTCAGTATATGTTCATAGCAGTGACGTAACTGCATGCACAGAGATGGAAAGAATCTACACTATTTTCTATGGAGAAATTATTGGTGAAGCTGACACATTTTGTTGAAATAAATAAATTAACTTTTTTATTAGAGAAAGGACATTATTTACTTGCAGGGAACATCAGAAATATTCCTTCCTTCCTTCCTCTTTCCAGCAGACATGTAAGTGCCTTCTGTTGGGTGGATGAGGGAGTGAAAGGTTGCAAGACTGGCTGGAAAATTGACACAGAATACTGAAAAATGAAGGTCACTGTAACTGTAACAACAGTCTAGCAGCACAGTAGCAACCAGTAGCACAACCTCCACAAATTTCATTCCCTCAGAAATAAGGGTTACCAGATTTTCTGTATGCTAGCCCATTGTGTACTTTGGTTCAAAAATTGTTCCAGATTAAAGGTTTGATGAGAATGTTTGTAGTATATAGACAGAGCTTGCCTATCGGTACAGCTAATTGCTGTACTGACTGACATTTGCCCTTGTTTTCTTTGTTTCATTGATGGGTAGCAATATCCCATCAATAAGGTTACTGCATTACTAGAAAATTTATCTCCTGGCCTGTGGGAAAAAAAACAAAACAAAGACTGCTCTTGGCTTAACTCAAATACATGATTCTTTAAAGTAAAAATGTACTTTTGTTTTTTTAGTAGTATTTGTTATCCAAGACCACCTAAAACAGATGTCAGAAGAAAAAAATAAATGAGAGATTAAAGCCTTTCTTTTATTCTCATAGCAACACATTTTTACAGTGGTACAAAGCAACCAAATAGTTCTTTAAAAGAAACAGTTATGAAAAATATTCAGGTACATCTATGTTAATAGTATCTTCTAATATTCCAAGGGATTTCTTTCTAGGTAATATTAATAATTGTTTTAGGCCTTGGAATTTAACATTTTAGATATTCTTTAAGATGAAGAAGCAGGGAAGAAATAATTACTGCATTCTTCTATTTCTCTCTTAGTAAATTAACCCTTCACTCTGTAGGAATCTAAGTGAAAATTAAGTGCTCTCACTTCATGAGCGCACCATATTCTTCCACCCCAAATTTACATTTTATTAAAGTGTAATTGCAGGCTAATTTTGTTGAGTGGTATACTGCTTAGAACAGCAAAATAACTGTAATATGACTGTGTGAGAAAGGTTTACTTTGAGAGGATTTGATGCCTTTTTCCACATTGAAAGGAACTTATGAGTAGAGCTTTCAATTCTCAGTGTAACATTGTCTTAGTATTAAAAAAAACATCTCTGTCTATTAGGGAAATGTGCATGTATTTTAAACTTCTCTAGTGTTTTTCTTCTCCCATGAATATTATTCTTTATTTCATCTACATGTGTAACAACAGATATGAAGTCAACAGCTTCACATATGTCCACTTCTCTACCAAAGAAAATTTATTCTTGCTGACAGATTGTTCAGCAACAATTTGACCATGTGCAGAAAGATCATAGAATCAATAAATGAAAGGGAACATTTAGGATCTCTATGTTAATTCTTTATGAATGCAAGAAATCCAGCATTGCAGCATGCTAAATTGGTATGTGTTTAAAACTCCCTGCATCTTTTCAAATGTTTTTTCCTGCGTGTTTTATCTTAAATTCTTAATAGTATAAAAAAAGCAATCATGTTGAATATACTTGAAAAAAAGTTTATTAACATACAAAGAAGATTCACTACAACCTTTCAGTTAAAGTTCATCTGTTTTGAATTATTCCTTGACTGAAACTTTAACATACTTCAGATGTTTTATTATTTTCTGCCTATAGTAACATTTTAAAAAATGACAAAAGAAAGATAGTGTTTTAAATGAGTAAAGCTGTGAAAACCACTGTTTTATTTGGTTTAGCTTAGGCTACTCTCTGCACCTTGTCAAACTCTTTTCTCAGTGTGGCCAGCCAGGTTTGGCATTAAATTAATTTTAAAATATTATTATACAATTCAATATCGTGTTTCTCCAACAATACGGCCTCCACCAATAGGAAGCCCCACCATGTTTTATAGGCATTCAATTTATAAAATTGATTAAGCCCCTTCCCCAAATTAAGGCCCATATTAAAAATGCAAAATGGGGGGGAATGGTGGGGGGGAGGGCTTGAATTTAGAAAGTACTTGCATGCCTGGATATGGTGCTGCCTGCATTGGTGGGGCACTTCATACTGGGAGACCTTCCTGCTTTTCCTTCTCCCTTGCTGCTGCAGTGTTCGGCGCAGCCACGTGCAGTCAGTCAGGGCTCCTCCCTGCACCAGAGCCCTGAGGAGACACTTGGCTTCAGGCGCCCCCGTCGCCATGTTCCGAGGGAAGGCACTCGCCTGAGAGGATCTCTCCCTCTCTCTCTCTCTCTCTGTCTCTCCCTGCAAGGTCTGCGCTGCAGCTGAGGAGGAGGAGGCTGCAGCCAGTTCCTTCTGCTTGCTGAGAGATGAGGAAGCCATGGCTTTGCACAGCAAGCGAAGTGCTGCTGGCCCAGGCGAGATTTGGAATGAGGGCAGGAGGAGGCACATGCACCCGTGGCTCGCTTTCCCAGCTCTGCCCAGCCCGCTCAGCTCTGGTGCAGCCCTGGAGGGATGAGGAGAGGGTCCGGCGAGGAGGCACTCGCTGCCTTGGTGAGAGCTCTGCCGCCGGGAAGGAGGACAGCTCTCACCAAGGCAGCGAGCACCTCCCCGCCGGACCCTCCGCTCATCCCACCAGGGCTGCGCCAGAGCTGAGCGGGCTAGGCAGAGCTGGGAAAGCAAGCCACGGGTGCATGTGCCTCCTCCTGCCCCTCATTCCCAAATCTCGCACTTCACTTGCTGTGCAAAGCCATGGCTTCCTCATCTCTCAGCAAGCAGAAGGAACTGGCTGCAGCTTCTTCCTCCTCAGCTGCAGCGCAGACCTTGCGGGGAGAGACAGAGAGAGAGAGAGGGAGAGATCCACTCGGGTGAGCACCTTCCCTTGGAATGTGGCGATGGGAGTGCCTGAAGCCAAATGTCTCCTCAGGGCTCTGGTTGCAGGGAGGAGCCCTGACTGGCCGCACTTGGCTGCACCAAACGCCGTGGCGTTCTTCTAACACTGCGGCAGCAAGGGAGAAGGAAAAGGTCTCCCAAACCCCAAGATGTTGCCGCCCGTCCACCGAAGGATGCAAGGGGGGAATTAAGTCACCCCCAAAAAGACTGCCTAGCCATTTTTTCGGAGGTCAAAAAATATAAGGTCCAGCCTTATAATGTGAGAAACAGGGTACCTAATAGAAGGAGGGATAAAAATGTTAAATGAAATAAGAATTCTAATAAAACTAGAAATGTAATACCCTTCATTAAAATACAATTCATTCTCATGATCTTAAAATATCTTTATAATTTAAAACATAACACCCTTAAATGTACAAATAAATTCATCTTTGGCAGATGTGTTAAGATCCATACAAAACAGACCCACAAAGAAGTCTAGATGCTGAAAGCTGAAATGTGTGTAAAAGATTCATAGACAAGTGAACTAGTGGAAATCTTGAAAAATATTTTCAAAGATCACTTTTCAGAATGGAGCTTTATGAAGCAACAGGCAAACATACTGGCTTCTTCTGTCATGTGAGAGAAAACACATGTCAATAAAAAATTACACCAGTCTGTTGCTGAAGAATAAGCAAAGTGAAAATTAACTCTTTGTTGAACAACTGTTTAAAACATGACTTGCCACAGGCACTTTAACTCGTCATCTTTTTCATTCCAATTCAAGCAGAGTTCTAAATCTCTTTTCCATTCTCAACTGCCATTATAAGAGTGCAAAGACTTGGATACAGCAGAAAAATCATAATAACTCATAAGAGTTTGGCAAAACTATGTGAGATTTTCCAAAGAGATTGGACAAAAAAACTTTATAAAACCTAATGTAAGAATGCCAAATTTTATAAGATTTCAATGCTTTCACATTTAATTTCACAGGGTTCTGGGACTTTTGTATATTCTCCAAAGTTTTTGTACTTCTTATGCTAATCCTGTGGTGCATTTTATATCTCAGCCTCATGCTTTGAAAGCATCCTACAATAGTTTTAGTCAAGTCCTTTGCTTAATAAATGTAAAATTTCAATAATCAGTGAAACAATGCTTAAAAAACCCCCGAGTATAACAACCTCTTAGCCTGAGACTTCTTAATGCCAGCCAAATATATACCCCACAAATATCATTTAGACATACAAACAAAAACTCAGCAACAAAGCATCAAAGCTGAACCCAGAAAATCATTTTACAAAGATTTCAGGCTTAGAAAAAGCATTGAAATGTCAGATACATTGCTATATATGAGTTATACAACGTTCTGCATATTTTGCTTGATGAGAATTGTGTGACGTGAATTTTCAGTGTTATAAATGGGTGATGTTCCTTTAGAGCTATGCATATGCATGACAACATAACAGCCATTACACAACACTCAATCTCCCAACAAAATTGACCTAGGAAATCTAATTACACTCTGGACAAATGAGATAAGTCAATGTGAAAAGGGATGCTAATGGGAACCAATTATTTTCAGATTGTCAAAGGATTGAAATGGTCACAGAGTCAAAGAGCACCTCGTCTTTTGGATATGTCAGTCTTACTAAATAGATGAGACTAATCAGATCAACTCCACAGGAAGTCTAACATTTTTTTTATTGAAATTGGCTATAGTAATAGCAATAACACTTAGACTTATATATCGGTTCACAGCGCTTTATAGTTTAAGCAGTTTTACCCTAAAGCAGTTTACAGAGTCACCATATTTCCCCCAACAATCTGGGTTCTCATTTTACTGTCCTCAGAAATATGGAAGGCTGAGTCAACCTTAAGCCAGTGAGAATCAAACTTCTGGCAGCTGGCAGTCTGCAGAAGTAGCCTGCAGTACTGCATTCTAATCACTGTACAACCACAGCTCTTCATAGCTATAACAGTATCTTGCAAGTCTGATGGTATTGTATTTCTTTCTCCTTTTTATAGCTCAGTAAATAAGAGAACTGTATGACTGTTTCCAAAGGTTATCTAAACATTCCACATTTAGTCAAAAATGGCCAAAGCTCCATTGATGGAGCATTAATGGCAATAAAATAGAATGAATGACTAGCTTTAAGTATTTAGCTATACTCATGCATGCCAGTTGTTGAGGAAAGCTCACTGTGAATATGCAGCTGCTTATTTTTTCCCATCCAGGGAGGATATTATGTTCTAACTAAACCTAAATTATTTCACTTAAATTCTAATCCACTAGCCCAGCTCATTTATGGAACACTGGCTGTCCCCCCTCAGCTATTATCTTTAATATAATTTTAATGTTCACATTATAATTTAACATAGGCTGCATCACTTATATATGTTAGGTTGTTTTACAAATGTATTTTAACTTTGTTCTAAATTTTATTTTGTTTATGATCTGTCCGGGCCTATGACTGCTATAAACTGAATTGACTTGACTTAGACAATATTTTATTCCTTGTTGCCATGGCAACATACGTTGCATGTTTCTGTCCTGGTCACTTCCCTTACTCTCTTCATGTTAGAATCTTAAGCCCATGTCACACCGAATCAACGGATGCAAAGAGGATGTGAAACGGACAAAAAACCTTGACATCCGTTCGAAAACGCGATGTACTCACTGCCTCCGTTTGGCTTCCTCTCTATCCGTCTAGCATCGCGTCTATTGCACGTTTCATACGCTCCAAAACTTTATGGGCTGCCTAAAACTTTTGCGTGGAAAATGCTATCCAGTTTCGTCTGTTCTGCATCCGCTACGCATGGCCGTTACGCATCCTCTATTCCGCTTGGCATCCGCTGTTGCATCCCGCACGTGCATCCCACCCCAGACGCAGGGGAAGAAGCGAACGGATGCGGAACAGATTGCAGACGGGATGCAGAAATGGATGCCAACGCCAGAACAAAGCCGTTAACAGTGGAAGAAAAAAGTTCGCAGAGGGAACCTATCTCGGATATTAAGGATGCCTAGAGCGTGCCCTAGAGGATGTCCTAGAGGGATGCAAAGGGACACCTATACTGCCTATAAAAAGGGGGAGCAACTCGTCTGCAAATCTCACTTTCAAGACAGCAAGCCC
>BHFT01003686.1:0-30721 GCA_004320025.1 Laticauda laticaudata
AGAGGAAGCAAAACGGAGGCAGTGAGTACAGAACGGAAGCATCGCATTAACCAATGGATGGCAAGTGTTTTTCTCTGTTTTACATTCTCTTTCCATCCGTTGGTACAGTGTGACAGGGGCTTTAAATTCTTATATATTAAACATATTTTTTTATTTTTTCTATTTTAAATAAAATGGAGTAAAAGAAATATGAAATAGTTAAAACATCTCTCCCTGACAGGGAATTTGACAGGAGACGAAATAGAGATATCTGTTGGTATGAATGGGAATATACTAGCTAAAGTATACCAGCTAAAAGGAATAAGGATATTCTTGGTGACTTTTTGTCTGATATTTGATGTTTAGATTTTGCTCTATACTAGACTGATATAGGTATATAAAGAAAGACTGTAAGTGGTTATATAGAGTTCTTCAACAATTGTTCAAAGATTATAGGTTGCACAGATTTTCAACTCACCAACAAAGAAACTGAAATTAATAAAAAGGAAGAAGACTAAGGCTCACTCTTGGGTCAAATCAAATAGGACTTTTGTAAGACTGGGTTTATTTACTACTTCCTATGGTTACTACTCTAAATTTTATTGATATTATTATAAATATGGCATTATTCTTGTTACTGTTATTAAAAGATTTGTTAATAGAGGGGTGTTTACAAAGATAATAGTGTTATTACAATAGAACATTGTTATAAAATGTGGTTATAATTATTATATTTAAATTTTGAGTTATATAGTTTTTCTATAATTATAGTATAAAGTTATATTGACATTGCCATATAGATTTATAAATAATATTAATATACTTTTCTTTTGAGATCAAATACTACATTTTATATCATATGATTACAACTTTACTTGATATTATATTCTAATTGATATTATATTTTAATATTTATTATATTACACTTAAATAGTTAAACTTAATAAGAAACAAAGTTTGGAGGATATTTAAGAGGGGGAAGGAAGTAGGAATTCTGAGAAAAAATAAGTTGTTAAATTATTAAAAATGACAAGTGTTACAAACTTAACAAGAATTGGAACAGGGAAGAAGTCAGCAAATTCTAATCCTTCGAATCAGAGATCAGTTGAGAATATGCTCCAGAAAGAGAGGTCTAATTCATTTAATGATTTTCAAGCAATGCAGCAATCAATGCAGGAGACAATGGTAAAGAATTATGAGACAATGGTTAAGAACCATGAGGAGATGAAAAAAGAAATTGGAGTGGTAAGAAATGATACAGGGGAATTAAAAGAAAAAAATACAAAAGATGGGTGAAAAATTTGAAAAATTTTCAGGAACAGATTATAGGTGAAACTCAAAAAATTAGAATATCGTGCAAAAGTTCATTTATTTCAGTAATGCAACTTAAAAGGTGAATCTTATATATGAGATAGACTCATTACATGCAAAGCAAGATAGTTCAAGCTGTGATTTGTCATAATTGAGATGATTATGGCTTGGCTTACAAGCTCATGAAACCCCAAACACCCACAATCTCAAGAAATTAGAATATTGCGAAAAGGGTCAATATTCTAGATCAATTGTCCCACTCTAATCAGCTAATTAAGCCATAACTCCTGCAAAGGCGCTTCCTGAGCCTTAAATGGTCTCTCAGTCTCGGTCACTAGGAAGCACAATCATGGGAAAGACTGCTGACTGACAGTTGTGCAGAAAACCATCATTGACACCCTCCATAAGGGAGGGACAGCCTCAAAAGGTAATTGCAAAAGAAGTTGGATGTTCCCCAAAGTGCTGTATCAAAGCACATTAATAAAAGTTGTGTGGAAGGGAAAAGTGTGGAAGAAAAAGGTGCACAAGCAGCAGGGATGACTGCAGCCTGGAGAGGAGTGTCAGGAAAAGGCTATTCAAAAGTGTGGGGACTTTCACAAGGGAGTGGACTGAGGCTGGAGTCATTGCAATCAAGAGCCACCACACAACAGACGATCCTGGACATGGGCTTCAAATGTTGTATTTCCTCTTATCAAGTTGCTCCAGAACAACAAACAATGTCAGAAGCGTCTTACTGGGCTAAAGAAAAAACAGAACTATCTGTTGACTCAATGGTCCAAAGTCCTCTTTTCTGATGAAAGCCAACTTTTGGCATTCTCATTGCGAAACCAAGGTGGACCCAGAGCCTGGAGGAAGAATGGAGAGGCGCATGCTGCAAGAGCTTGGAAATCCAGTGTGAGTCTTCACAGTCTGTGTTGATTTGGGAGCCATGTCATCTGCGCTGTTGGTCCACGGTACTTCATTAAGTCCAGGGTCAAGTGCAGCCATCTATCAGGAGATTTTGGAGCACTTCATGCTTCCTTCCGCAGACACATTTATGGGGATGCTGACTTCATTTTCCAGCAGGACCTTGGCACCTGCCACACTGCCAAAACGCACCAAAACCTGGTTCAATGACCATGGGATTACTGTGCTTGATTGGCCAGCAAACTTGCCTGATCTGAACCCCATACAGAAATCTAAGGGGGCATGCCAAGAGAAAGATGAGACAGACATGAGACCGAACTATGCAAGCAAGAGCTGAGGCTGCTATTGAAACATTCCTGATTTCCATAACACCTCAGCAGTGCACAGAGCTGATAGCCTCCATGCCACACCACACACTGAGGCAGTAATTTCTGCAAAGGGCCCAAACCAAGTTCTGAGTACATATGCATGTTATACTTTTCAGAGGTCTGATATTGTTCTATATACAACCCTTGTTTTATTGATTACATGTAATATTCTAATTTTCTGAGATTTTTGGGATTTTCATGAGCTGTAAGCCATAATCATTACAATTATGACAAATCATGGCTTGAACTATCTTGCTTGGCATGTAATGAGTCTATCTCATGTATTAGTTTCACCTTTTAAGTTGCATTATTGAAATAAATGAATTTTGCACGATATTCTAATTTTTCAAGTTTCACTTGTAGTAAAAATGAACAGAGACTACATATGATAGAAGGTAGAATGGAAAAGGAAGACAAAAGGGTAGAAGAGCTGAATGTCAGATTGATCCAAGAAAAAAAAGAATTGGAGATAAAAAAAACTTCTATTGGAATCTGAAAAAGCAGCCATTTTTTGCGAGTTCAAAACATGAAAGAAGAAAAGGAGGAGGATCTTTCAGATTTGATGGCAGACTTGATGGCAAAGGGACTGGGGATTGAGAAAGATATGATGGCTGATGAGCTAGATGAGACATATAGATTTCAAACGAACTATGCTAAAAGGAATAATTTACCTAGGGTTACATTAGGTTTGTCAAAAAATCAGTCTGTGATGAAGTAAATAAAATAAGAAGTGATCTGATAATATATAAAGAAAGGCAATTGATAGTTCCAAAACAGGTACCTAGAGAGATTCAAGAATTAAGAAAGCCATTTCAGTTCTTGACATCAATGTTGAATAAACATGATATCAAATTCAGGTGGCTGATACTAGAGGGTATACTGGTGACATGGAAAGAAAAAAGATTCAGAATTGATATGGTTGAACAAGTGAAAGAATTCTATAATCAAATTTTTGGTCGAGAGAAAGAAGAAGAAGAAGGAGAAGGAGAGCTAACAGAGGCAAGGGCTCAAGGTACAAATTCTAAGGCAAGGGCAGAAAAGGAATCAAAAGAGAAAAGGAAAGAGAAAGAAATTGAACTAAATCAAGAAGATCCAAAGGAAGTGAGAAAAACAAGAGTAATAAGAAACAGAAGAACTAAAAATATAAATAAAACATAACAAACATGAAGAAACAAAAATTTTATCATTGAACATTAACGGTTTAAACTAAACCCAGAAAAGGAGGAAAACTTTTGCTGAATTAAAATGTCTGAATTTTGATATAATTGCATTGCAAGAGGTTCATGTTAATAAATATCAAAAACAAATACTAGAACAGGCTAGATTGGGGAAACGTTTTGTGGCCTTATCAAAACAGAAGAAAAGAGGAGTAGTGTTATACATCAAAGAATCAATTCAGACTAAACAAATATTTCAAGATGAAGAAGGAAAAAAATTGATCATTGAAATAACATTGAATCAAAAAAAGATACTTTTAATTGTAATATATCTGCCAAATGATGGACAGGAAAATTTTTATAAGAAATTACACAGCATTATCTGCAAAATAGAATGTGATAAGATATGCATAGTGGGAGATTTTAATGCCATATCAGATGAGAAATTAGATTACAAGAGTGAAAAAGAAAGAAATGGATTTAGAAGAATATTGCCGAGAACATTTTTTCAAATGACAGAAGAGTTGAATATTTAAGATGCATGGCATGAGATAAACTCAGAAAGAAAATAATATACTACTCGAATAGACATGAATCCTGCTTAAGGATAGATTTGGTCTGGATGTTGATGAAACTGATTTCTGAAATAAAGGAGATAGAAATTGATTCTAGTCTTTGGGCAGATCATAATCCTATGAGAATCATTTGGAAAGAACAAAAAATAAGTCAACGATTGATACTGATTCGAACAATTTTAAAAAATAAAGAATTTATTAAGAGAATAAACAAGGATTTGGGATTTTTCTTCAATGAAAGTAGACCAGGGGACACATCTGTACAAAATCTATGGGACACAACAAAGGCATTTATAAGAGGGGTTATCATTTCTGTCACAGCTAGGAAAAGAAAAATCAAGAATCAAAAAATAAGAGCTCTAGAAAAAAAAAGTAATTTAGAGACAGAGCTACAAAAACCCCCCACAAAATGAAGCTATAAAAGAAGATATGACACTAATTAAACATAAATTGGATATACTAGAAAAAGAAGATTTGGCACAGGATATAAAAAGGCAAAACAGAACTTTTTTTTTAAATGCTAACCAACCAGGAAGATGGTTAGCATACACATTGAAGAAATTGAAGGAAGAGAAATAGATTAGCAAATTACAAGATGAAAAGGGAAATATCTGTTATCAAAATAAAAAAAGAAAAATATATTACTTATTTTAATTTTTAAAATGTACATATTTCAGAATGCCATGGAACATAGATGCAGTACAGCATCTTAAGGCTAGGTCACACTGGCCGACGGATGCAAAACGTATGTAAAAAGGACACAGCGGATGAGCAAATTTTCCATCCCGCTTGTTGATCTACGCTTCTCAAAGTGCCCCAAATTTGCACTAAACAGAGGCAGACAAACGACGGGAAGGAAGGGATCGTGGGGAGGATGTATGCGGGATGTAGAAGTAGGATTGTTGTACGGAAGCCAGCGGATGGAGAGTGGATGGGAAGCGGAGTGAATCATCTCCTGCAGCGGCTTTCCGGGGGAAGAAACTAGCGAAGTGGACGCTTAGCAGAAGGAGCGATGCGTAGCAGTATACGTAGCATAATGCATACGCGATTGCGTAGCGGGATTGACGCGGATGCATTCACGGACGTCTAGAGGTATGCATAGCGGATGCGTAGTGGATGCATTTAAGCGTTCCCTGCGCACGCGGAGGAGAATTGCGAAGCTCCGTGGATATAAAAGGAGGGCAGCTCGTCTACAATGCAGGTCACAATCAGAGGAAAGGACCTCTGCCAGAACATGCTTTGAGGGAACCCATGGGGAAGAGAGAGGAATGCTGTGCTTACTCCTGCCAGCTCCCTAGGCAAGAACGGACAGAACCACCTATCCCATTCCCCTTGGCGCTGACTCCTAGAAGCTGGCTGTCTGTCTGGTTCCGGTTTGGCTAATCTCCTGTCTCCTGCTGTGCTCGTGCTCTCCGTGGCTGGTGTTTCTCCCTTGCTGCTGCTGCTTGTGGTGGACCAGCCCCAAGCCCTCAAGGCCCTGCTGCTGAAGTCGCTGAAGCCCCTGCCACAGGGAGGAAAGGCAAGGCAAGGAGAAGGGGAGTAGGAAACAGTTACCCATTTCCAAAGACCATGAGGAGCAGGTGCTAGATGATGGCTGGATGGGAGAAGATTAGCCTGTGGAGGAATGGGCAAGGCTCTATCGCAACACCCCCCCAAAGCGGAAGCAGGCAGAGAGAAGGCGAGAGCCTCGGGTTACGCTATCGGATGTCCCTTCGACTGGGTGGTGGAAGCATATGCACACCTGTATATGTGCAAGCTGCCATCTGAAGAAATCCGGGCACGCTATGTTCTAAGCTCACTGACATCGGAGCGGAGACCCTATGTCAATGGCCAGGTGCAGCTTCCTGGAGGGTGGTATCGCATCCTAGAAGAAGCCCCTGCTGTTAAACCCTCTCCCTCAGCAGCCACAGAGAGCACTTTAACGCACAGCCAGGAACAGCATAGCATGTCCAGGCAGGTGTCTTGGAGAGCCCCACGACAAGTACACCACCCCTGACAGCTGCACTTCCCCATTGCTCACAGATGTGGAGGATCCCCTGTCTCAGATTGGAGCAAGAAGAGGCAGCCACCAGAGACCAACCCACACCCACACCAAGCTCCACCTCCACAGAAAGGCAGGCAGGATGAGGCAGGGACGCGGAGGACAGAGCCACTCGTCTAGCTTCCCAGCGTGGTCACTTCTCGACATTACCATCCTCCAAGACAAGCCCTTCATCACGTACGTGAGCCAGATCCCTCATGGACATGCCCAAGGCAGTACCAGGCGTTGACGAGAGGATACAACAGCTCTTCTGCAACCATCCCTCCAGGCGCAGCATGAACCTCTCTCCTACCCACTCCAGGTCTGCTCCTCCACCCCAGGTGATGTCACATGCCTCTTCGACAGATTTTCAGTCAGCCCCTCGCCAAATCCAGCCGTACCACTACAGGACTTCCCACAGCAAATGCAAGCACTTCCAAGTTCCACACCCAGGTTTCCTCGGACGCCACAGACGCCCACAGACACCTCAGCTGACCCAGCTGCCAGACCAGACAGTCCCATCCACTCACTCCTTCCTCCACCCCACAGCCAAGCCCTTCCTCAGAACATCTGTCTCAGTCTTGCCTTGCACATCCCACGTACTTAGAGGAAGGGCTCCTCAACGCTCACGGGACTTGAGTTCAGCTTCTCGGAGAGCTTCCTGCACCACACCAATCTCTGTTGTACTCTCGGCCAGGCACCCCAATGTCGCCTAGATCAGCACTCCAGCAAACAGCCACCGTCCACAGTCCCTGGGCCCCTTTACATCTGAGTACCTATGGGCACACCTCAGTGACTGAGTAAGAGTGCAGAGACGAGTTGTTAACCTGTTCAACTTGTATCTTTACTTAAGACACTTTACTTGGGTCATTTTCCTTTTTAACAAAAGTCATACAGGTGGGATGGATAGCTGTGCGATGTAATGGATAGCTGTGGGGATAAGAATAGTGTGTGGGAGGGTAAGGATAGTTGTGGAAGATTAAACCTCCAGTGCAACATAGTGGGACTTGTATGGTCTACCTCTCCAGCTTGCCACGACATATGCCCTTTATTATCAGGTACAATGTAATCATTGATCAACACGTTCAACCTAAACACAACTGTTATTAATTGCCCTGTTCATTGTATAGGCACTTCACATACCATGAGCAATGTTCATCAGTGTGATGGAGGACAGCTGAAGGAAGCATCCATTAAGCATCTACCCCAGCCTGTCTTCCACTCCACTGCTCCAGCTGGGAGTTGCACCAGTATCTTCAGGAGATTGTTGCTGCTTCTTCATTCACGTGAAGATCTGTGGCCCTCTGTTGGGACCGTACTACATCCCAGTGTCTATCGAGGTTTGTCCTTGCCTCCATTTCACCAGGTCCATAGTACCCATTGCCTTGTTGGCATGTCCACAAGCCTGGTTCTGCACACTGTGGTAGCGGATGCGCATGAATTGTGCAGGATGCAGCAGCTTCCATGATGCTCCTCACAGTCCCCTGGGTGATGCTGCATGGTGTGTGAGATGAGTACTAGGAACCTGTTGGCCAGGATGCCAAAGGCCGTTCTCCACCACCTGTCTTGCTGGACAGCCTGTAGTTGAAGTTTTATCGGGTGAGGTATCTGGAAGTGTAGGGCTTCATGAGCGAAGGTTTCTGAGGGAGAAAGGCGTCTCACCAATGATGAAGTAGGGCACATCTTTGTGGTCGTTGGGCAGGGTTCTGGATCTGGGAAGCCCTTGATGAGGTTGCTCCAGGCCCACCCTGGAGGTCACTTAGTGTTGTAGTATCTGCGGCAGGAAGCTGCCCATTGCCTGAAATCGATGTACATGAACTTTAGTCAGCATCAACCATGGGCAAAGAGGATGATGCTGAAGAAGCCCTTGGAGTTGGAAATATTTGGAACCTGAGTTGGGTGGAGCTTTGCAGAGCCACGTGCTTTCCTATCTATGGCTCCAACGGTGTGGGAAAGTTCCACCTCTGAACACTGCTCTGCCACCGTTTCCTCCAGCCTTCTTTCAGTGGGTGGGGGTCACTGGAGGAGCCTCCTCTATGTATTCTTCGATGATGGCCTGCAACACTTCTCTGACCACAATGCTGATGGTGTTGTGTGTGCACCTCCCAGGCATAACTGCATGTTTCTGTGTGGTGCCAAGGGCCAGGTGCGTGAAGAGTCAGTGCCACTCTCAGTCCCAGGGCCCAGGCTGGATAGAAGTTGGTGCTCTGCTTGTCAATACCTGGTCTCAGACGCTCCACACAACTTCGTCAAACATGGCTGGTGGCATCCTCATGAAGTGCTGGAATGCCACGAGGGTCTTCATTCTCAGCTCCACCATCAGCTTGTCAAGAGTCCAAACTCCCACTTCCTTCCACGATCCATCGTCGACCAGACAGCTCTTGAAACATCTCCTTCCTCCTTTGCATAGAAAAGCGTAGAAACAGTCTAGAAGAGGGCTTGGTTCTGGTGTTGAATGATCGCAGCTACGCATAAGGACTTTGTTATGATCCATGGTGGAGATCAATGGATGATGTGGAAGAGCAAAGAGCAAGGCTGAAGAGGTCTGCACCACACCATGGCTGCTGCGACTGAAAGTGAGATCCAGGTGATTTCCTCCCTCCTTTTTTATAGGTAATATAGTGTTTTCCATAGGTGTCGTCTCCACATACTCTAGACATCCTCCAGCACATCCTAAAATCCGATATACGTCCCTATACGAACGTTTTGCCCGTTTTAATGCTTTATAGTATGAGATGCATCTGCTTCATCCTTTCTTATATGTACATTGTACAACGCTGTGTGGTACGTTCCGTGCGTACCGTTCGCCTCCTTTTTTTCCTTCTTTCCGCTTTCCCATGAGCGGATGTGAGTTTGCGGATGGCCAGAAGGATGCTGAAAGGATACATCGGACGTGTAACGGATGACAATGGACCGTAGAACGCTTGTTGCCCGTATGTGTCGTGGTGTAGATCGTTGTGGCGGAAAGTGCATCCGCTCAAAAAGTTTTGTGCAGCTCAAAACCTTTTGAGCGGATGAAAATAGCTAGTAGACGGATGTTTAGACGGATAGAGCGTATGAAAGACGTATGCAGTGAGTACTACAATGGTATGCATCTGCGTTTCCAATGGATGGCAAGCTTTTTTGTCCATTTTACATCCTCTTTGCATCCGTTGGTGCAGTGTGACATGGGCTTTAGACTGTTGAGTCCCAGGTAGTTGCAAGAATCCTGACATAAAAAGAAGTAAGAAAAGTCCTTTTGCCCCTATAGCAACAGGCATCAATTATTTATGTGTTTTGCTTCTTCAGTTTAGGTGGTGGCCTGTATATGCCAACCACCACAGCATGATCTCGCTCATATGGCTCCAAAGTCAGTTGTTCCTGGGGTTTCATGTTTTCGTGCTGCATTTTCTTTACTTCTGATGCAAAAACTGCTTCAGGGGCTGCTATTGAATCAATACAGTTGGCTTTGATGGAGATAACAAAATAAATAAAACCATTCTTCAAAAAGTTGTGTGCATTTAAAGCAACAATACATGACTGATCAGGCTGAGCCACATCTGTGAAAATGACATCCACCATGCCAATAAACATGCAATATTTGTGTGGATGTCATGCATCCTCAATGACAGGAATGTTGTTGGTTCGTTTTTTTGCTACATTGATGAGGTCACGACCTGAGAGATGGGAGAACTCCACAGCATACACAAGCTCTTCCGATCCCACTATGTCAGAGATATGGGACACCGTTGTTCCCGATGCTGCTCCCAAGTATAACACTTTTGTTCCTGGTTTGATATGAATCTGATCAATGCCTCTGAGGATGGCAGCAGCCAACTTAGAACGAAAGGGGTTCCAGGCACAGGATTCCACCTTTGTTCCACCTTCCTCTACAGATATTTTCTTCTCTCCATATACAGATTCTCCAGGTACCAGATTTAGTGTGACTAATACATCTTCTTTTCCTCTGCAGATGAAGATATCTTCATGCTTGTGGGGTTCTATAGTCACCCTTTTGCTTCATTTAAAGCCACCTTGTCCATGACCACGTCCCAAAAAATAAAAATAAAGGCCTTCTATGAACAGTTATATGGAGAAAATCGAGATTATACAAAGGAAGAAATTCGACATTATCTGGATAAATCTGTGTTGCCTTACTCCCGAGTTGCCCATGCTGCTTCAGCTGCTTTTTCCTGCAAGCAGCCCTGCATGCACACACACTGAGAACAGGCACCCTGGGGTCTTCTTCATCACTGCTGCCAGACTCCACAAGCTCCAAAGGCAGCACCCCACTCTTCGATAGTCCTGGCCCCATCCCTGCATCACACACAGGCCCCTCATCCAAGTCCTCACTCTCAGAGATCTCATCCATCCGCACCTGCTGTTGGCGAATCACAACAGCTTTGCAGAGCAAAATTGGAACACAATTGATGCAAATTTTGGGAATGATTCACTTAGTGACAGTGATCCACTCTGTGACAGAAACTCAGTGATAGTAACTCACTTTGTGACAGTAACTCACTTAGTGATGGTGTCAGAGTTCAGGGAGGAGAAGCTGAACCAGATATGAAGGAAGAGAGGGTTGAAACACAGGAGCAGTTAATGCCACGCAGGTCAAAGAGATGGAACAAAGGGATTCCACCTGACAGGTATTTTGCTAGTAAAGTTAAAGTGTGTAAGGTATGGTATGAGCCAAGGAACTTTTAGGAAGTATTGGCATTACCTAAATTTGAACAGGAAAAATGGAAAGAAACCGTGGACAAGGAAATGAAATCCATGGGAGAACATAAATATAAACATAAACATCTATGACTTTGCCATAGGGTAGCAAAACTGTAGGATGCAAGTGGGTATACAAGAAGAAAGTACTGCCTGAGGGCAGAGCTGGCGTCGCAGCGGTATGACACATGATCTTGATCCTCTAAGATCGCCATCGATATCTCAGCTGTTGGACGGTCCTGACGGACCTAAACCATCCCGTAGAGATGGTGATCGATAAGGGCACATCTTGCTGATCCCAGGGACGTCGCAAAGTTCCTGGTTGATCCAGGAAAAAACTTTTTTGCCGGCAGTGGAGAGGCAGCCATTCAAGCTGCTGAAGCTGGGACAGCTCTGGAAAGGAAGAGATTAAAAGAAAGTGTGTCAGTTTGGTGAGATGAACTTTTACTTATTATTTCTTGAAGAGAACACCCTGAAAGACTTAAAGTGTAATTAAAAGTGAAGAGAAAAGAGTTTAAGAAGTGAGATTAAGCTAGTTAAAGTGAAAGTTTTTTTTCTTTCCCCTTTTTATTGGAATTTTGAACTTGGTGAAGCTTCCTAATTATAAACTGGACTGGTCCTTTTCAAATTTCCTATTCTTGTTTGTATTTCTTTTTTTACACTCCTCCTGAAAGTTTGTTTTTGATTAAGACTCTTCTTTCTGATTTGAGATTTATTTCTTTATAAAAGAAAAGAGTTTACTTTTTTATGTTCCAGGTTTTGGATATATGAGGGGGAAGGGAAAGTGAAGGTAAATAAGTAGCACTGCTGCCTAGAGGCTTGGGTACATTGTTTTCTTTTTTACTTTACTTGTTTATGTATTCATGTTATACTCAGGGGCTCTGAGCTTTGAACTGGAAAAGATAGTGGGATGAGCACGGCAGTTTGCTTACACAGGTGCCTATCTGTGAACTATAGATAGCTGGAGTCTGGAGTTGAAGTTGAAGAAAGAAGACTGAAGTGACCTTGAAGACAATGAACTGGAAGCTTTGCTGATTTATTAAAGAGACTTGGATATTTGGTGGCAGAGGTTTGCTTTATATTAGAATTCTTTGATATTTGGTGGCAGAGGTTTGCTTTATATTGGAATTCTTTGTTATTTTTTGCCTTCTTTTCTACTTCCCCTCTAGTTGGGTTTTTTTAATTTGGATTTCAATTTTTCAAACCAGGAACTAGAATGTAAATTTTTCATCTTTGCCTTTTTATTTCTTTTTATTAAGAGAAATAAATAGACAATGTATACACAGAAAATCAGAGAACCCAAGCCGCCATCCCAGATTCAGCTGAGAATGATCAGGCAGCAGGAAAAGCTGAAGGACCAGCAGCCATATCAGGTACCTGACCCCTAAATGCCCCAGAAGAGGGGATTAACCCTGGCCAACACAGAGACATACAACTGTAGAGGAAGGGCCCACCCCGGGAGTAAAATTCAATGGGGACCCCCAGAAACTGTGATTTTTCCTGGTGCACGTCCTCACCTACATGCAAGAATATGGGCAGAATTTCCAAACCCAGGGATCCTGAGTACGAGTCGTAACCCTGGCCCTTGAAGTAGCAGCAGCCAGATGGATGATGCTGCTCCACAACATCAATGCCCCAGAATTAAGGAATCTCAACCACTTCATGACAGCCCTACACCACCACTTTGAAGACCCTCTCACCAATAGAAAAGCCCAAGACTGCATCAGAGTTGTAAAGCAAGACCATTGCCTGGCAGCTGAATACATCGAGGAATTTCATGACCTGGCTGGCCGAGTCAACTGGCCAGAGGATATCCTAATCTGTTGGTTCAAAGATGGACTAAATGACGTCCTATACGCTGCCTGCCTGGCCTGTGCGCCCCCAAACCTCCTGCATGAATGGTACATGATGACAGAAAAGGTGGAGATAGACATGACTCGTAACCTGTACCACAGTGGCAAGTTTTGGAAAATATCCCCACCCCTGGGGAAACAGGAAATTTTCAAAACCCAAACCACCATGACGCCAAGAATGTCTGGTTGCTTTAAGTGTGGAAAGGAGGGACACCGTGCAGCAGAATGCCATTCGAAAACCCTGACAGAAAGCCAAACCACCCATCAGGAGGGAAACTTGGAACATCCAGCCCTTGAGGAAAGGAGACTGGCCTGAGAGGCCAAGTAGCTGTGGGATTCCAATCCCCCCCAACCCAGAGGAAGAACCCCAATGCTCCAAGGGGACCTGAGCCAGTCCAAAAGCGATCCAGAAGATGACCCACTGGTAAGCAACCCAACTGAACCAATCACTCCACCCTTAAGACTGTTTATCCCCAGCCAAGGGAAGGGGGAGGAAGTTGCAGTGTTGCTGGATTCGGGATGCACCCAATGCCTAATAAATCCCTCCCTTGTAGAGAAATTGGGGATCCAACTGAAAGAAATGGAAAATCCCATCGCTTTCTGCCAATTAGATGGAAATATAGTGGGGGGGAGCCAGCTATGTTTACCACAGAACCATTGAAAAAAAGATGAGGGAACCATAATGAGATGCTCGGATTCATTGTAGCCCCATGAATGGAAGAGCTGCTAATCCTCGGTCTCACATGGCTGTGGAAATGGAATCCAAAAATAAATTGGAGGAGAGGAACCGTACAATTCCAGAGAGACACAGTGTTTAGAAATAGCTCAGAGGAAAGGATAAAGAATGGAACAGAGAACAAAGAGTCAGCCATGACCAGACAGTTGGCTGAACGCATTAACATCCCCAATGAGGATCTGGCCCAAGCATTTAGTGAGGAAGCTTGTGATAAACTCCCAAAACCACAAATGTACTGCATGTCTCCCAGAGAACTAAAAGAACTCAGATCAAGGAACTAAAAGAACTTATCAACAAAAATTTAAAAAGGGGTTATATTGAACCCGCCAGACCAAAAATAGCTGCCCCAGTGTTATTCCACGAAAAGAAAGATGGCTCCATATGCTTGTGTGTTAATTACAAAAAATTAAACATGATTTGCATGGAGAATATATATCCACTCCCCCTCAGGAAGGACATGTTAGCCCACCTCTCGAAATGATTTTTTTTTTCAAAGTTAGATCAATGAGAGGCATATTACCGTATAAGAATAAAGGAAGGGAATGAGTGGAAGACAGCTTTTTACACACCATTGGGCTACCAATTTAAAGAGCTCCCCTTTGGACTGCAAGAAGTGCCTACCGTGTTTATGCAATTGATCAATGAAACCCTTCAAGAATTTTTATATAAAGGGGTTCTAGTGTATTTTGATGATATTTTAATGTACACGGAAACGATGGAAGAACACATCAAGCTACTCTGTACAGTTCTCACAACACTCTTAGACGCTAAACGATATGCAAAACTCTCTAAATGCGAATTCCACAAAGAAAAAATTGACTACTTGGGGTATAGAATATCTCACGAGGGAATAGAGATGGACCTACAGAAAGTAAAAGCTGTAATGGACTGGGACCCACTGCACACCCGCAAACAACTGCAAAGCTTCCTGGGGTTTGCAAACTTTTATCGCCAATTCATTCCAGCTTTTGCAAACATCACCCTCCCTATCACGAACTTGCTAAAAATGAAGAGGGGAGAGAAACCCAAACCAAGGCAACCCCTTATCTGGACAATGGAATGCCAAGCGGCATTCGAGAAGCTCAAATGTCTGTTCTCAGCAGAACTGGTCCTTAAGCACCTAGATCCCAAACAACCTTTTGTCACCAAGCAGACGCTAGTGATGTTGCAGTTGGAGCAGTCCTCCTCCAAAAGAATGGAAATTGACAAATACAACCATGCGCTTATACATCTAAGAAACTGACGGAAACCAAGCAAAGATGGGCCATATGGGAGAAAGAGGCATATGCTGTGTGGTGGGCAATGCTCACAGGGACATTTCCGGAAGGAAACCAAATCCCCTTTTTAAAAAAATACTTTTATTAGTTTTCAATAAACAAATAACCACAAAACAGAAACATCAAAACATAAAAGTTCTTTTTAGAAAGCGGCTTGGTCCAGGTAACATCTTTTTATACAGACATAATTCAAAATTCATGCTCACTTTTTTCCCATTTCATATTCTTATTTAGCATTCTAAACATTTCTACATAGCTTTCCTCCTCTTTTCAACCTCTTAATTTATTTTTATTATTTCATCTCAATTTAAATCATTATGCATATTTCTTTTGTCTGTTCTATTTCTATTTCTTCCTGTAATCACAGATTGAAGTATGACACTTTTAAATCTTTCCCTAAATTTAACACTTAAATAATATATATTTTTTCATTCTGGTTCTACTTAGTACATTCTAAGCTAATTACTATATTATAAAATAAAAAAGAATAATAGTTTATACTATAATTAAACAATAATCCATATGCAAATTAAGCTCTATTATTAAATCAATTTTCACGTTATTTCAAATATAAGAACAACAATACAATCTTATGTACTTTGCAGAATCTCTTTTTTAATCATATTTTTACCCACTATTTCTGAATAGATCTTGTTTCTTACATCTTGTTTTTAAACCTTTTAACTTCTTCCTTTTTCCCTTCCTTTCTTCTCCAATCCTGTCTTTTTACCTCTTAGTCTCTTAATCGCCACCTTCTTCTGTATTTCTCTTTTCTGTTGCTTTCTGACATTGTATCGATTTTTCACTATTTTTTTTCCCTTTTTTTGGTTGTTTTTTTAAGTCTTAAATTCTCCATTCTCTTTCCCTCTTTCCTTTTCTCCGCTAAAGTTGTTTGTTCATGAAAAGATGGCTTCTTCTTCATCCAATCTTCTTGTTCTTGTAGTTTCTGGTAGATATAAATCGCCATTTCTAAAAATGGAAAAACAGATCCAGAAGAGGCCTTCCTTCTGTGATCTCTTCTTTTAGCTTTTTAAATTCAATTTTCAGTTCATCAACAAGTAGTGCCATTGTAAAAAGTTTTTTAGCAACCCAAATATTTTTTAGTCTTTCAAATAATAATTTCAAAGTCCAAAGTCACCAAGCTATCCAAATATATACAGTCTGTTTCATTTAGCACTTTCTTCTTTTTATATTTTCTCTTCTGGGGTTATAGTTCAGTTATAAAGCTCCAGTTAAAATATAACTTTTAGAAGTTTTGTTACAGTTCGCTCTAATCTTATAAATTCCAAGCAGCCTCCTCAAGAAAATTTAATATTAATTCTTTTCCTCTCCCTTCCCACTTATAGCAAAAAAGTTTTTTTTCCAATGCTCAGAAATCTTTATTGTCCCTTGACTTCAATTTTCAATTTAATTACCTACTGAAGCAAACAGGTTTTTCCATTTCTTCATTCATTTGCTATCACTGTAAGGAAGGAGAGTGAGAAAAACAAACTTTCCCCTTTTACTTTCATTTGCCACTTCTTCATCTTCATCGGGAATGATGTATCTTTAATAAAACTTAAATTCCAGGGTATTAAATTATTACTTGTCATCCGGTTAGCCAAAAACTTTCACTTTCTCAGCTTCCTCCTGCACATTCTTATCAGATAAAGCTTTTTGTGGCGGCCATTGTTGACCGCCATCCCACTTTCGGAAAAGGGAGTTAAGCCAGCTGAGGAGAGGGGGTTGTGATTCCCAGACCCTGCTGAGTCTCCCCTATCTTCAGTTACCTCTACGGGTAACTATGCCCCAATCCAGCTGGATCAGGGGAAATCCAGTGGCAAGCACAGCAGGAACTGCACACGATCGCAGATTCCTGCGGCCGCTGAAGCCTTGCAAACTGGAAATCCCACTAACTCCCTTTGAAGTATGGACTGATCACAAAAATCTGGAAGCCCTGAGAAATCCATGGAAACTCTCCGAAAAACAAGCAAGGTGTGCTCAATATTTTGAAATGGTTTAATTTCACTCTCAAATATTTTCCTGGATAAAGAACTTTTAGCAGATGCACTGTCCAGAGAACCCAATACAACAGCAAAAAGAGTGAGGTTATAAAACAATAATCCAACCGACCAACTAGCCGCTCAAGTAATCACCTGGGCACTAGAGAAAAGAAAATAACACTGACTGAAGATACAGTGACGTCAATATTTTAAGGAGGCACTACATAAGGATGACTGGCTCCAGGCTAACAAAACACTTGTTTACTCAAAGATGGACTGCTTGGGTAGAAAACAAACTTTATATCTCTCAAGCCAGAGAATGGACCTCATGAAACGCTGCCACAACTCCAAATAGCAGGAAAATTTGGGTTTGTAAAAACCCTGCACTCATCAAAAGACAATTTTGGTGGCTGTCCTCAAAACGGACATTGAAAACTATATTGCGAGCTGCCACCTGTGCAAGGAAATATCCTGGACTTTTACAAACAGTAGCAGACCTTCTGCAGCCTGGAAAGAGATCTCTATAGACTTTATAGTGGAGTTTCCCAAAAGTGCTGGAAACACTGTCATTTGGGTTGTACTGATATTTTTTCCAAACAGGTTCACTTTATTCATGCTAAAAGATCCCAACTGTCAAGGCATTGGCAAAGATGTTCTAATGCACATTTATCACTTTCATGGATTCTCCCAATGGATTATCTCAGATAGGGGTGTTCAGTTCACATCAAATTTTCGCAGGCATTTTTAAACCTATTAGGCTCCACCCAGGGGTTGTCATCATCAAGTCACCCCAAATGGACAGATGATAGAGAGGGTGTAACAGTGTATTAGAACAATATTTAAGATGTTTTATTAATTACCAACAGGACAATTGGACTGACCTTTGCAGAGGTAGCATACAAATAACTCAATCCATAGTAGCATGGGATTCACCCCATTCCAGGTAGCCATGGGCCAAGAATTCAACCCCATGCCAGAACTACCACAAAGAACTTGAAATCCCTCCCTTAAGGAGTGGATGGATAACTTACAAGCCATGTGGCCAGTGGTAAGATTATTTTACAGGAAGCTAAGCAGTTTTCAAAACTCAAGCAGACAAAAAAACATTGCAAACCTAAAACTCAAGATTGGGGACCATGTATATTTGTCCACAAAATTCTTAAAATCATTACAACCCTCTAAGAAATTAGCACAAAATTCATTGGCCCATTCCCATCTCCAGAATATTAACCCCGTGACGGTAGAGCTTCAACTTCCAAAAACACTTGGCAGATTCATCCAGTATTTCACTGTAGCTTGCTCAAACCAGAGTGACTTCAACCTCAGACCCGCTCTTCCACACTCAACTCCTATCATGGTACATGGGGAAACATTTTGAAATTAAAGATATCCTTGATTCATGCACTCACATGGATCCCACAATGTTGTAGCTTGGAACACTTCCTTTTTCAGAAATGAGTGGGTAGCAAATGACACATAAAAGCACCCACATTACTATGAAGTTCCACCTAAAATACCGTGTACATCCTGAATTGCAAACGTAATGCATGATTTTTGTTTTTTTCCAGGTAGACTTTTTTTTCTTTTAAGGAGGGCAGATGTCAGATCCGTGTATCTGTCATTTTCTTAAGTGGAAGAAGAAAAGGGGGGGGGGGAGATTGATAAAGAAATCCTTTCTTGATGTAACCCTGAATATAATTTAATCTTATCTGAATTTGAATAACCCCACATGATACAATGGAGGAAGAAAGCCAGATGGCCGGAACCTATACCTCTGAGAGAGAACAGGGATAAAAAGATCATAAACATTCACAGTGAGATTGTCGGGAATCTCTGGAAAATTCGTTCTAAAAAGGGTGTGGGGGAAATTAGGTATGCCCTGGGAAACTGTGAAAAAGATTGTTTATACAGAAGGGGGGGAATTAACATACTGGCTTTTGTTTCACTAATACACATCAAGATAAGGGGAGGGAATTCTAAATTCCTTTTCTATCCTGTATGCCTGAGGGACTTCGACACTGCTTTGAACTCCTACATGAATTGTCTCATCTCAAGAAAGGATTCCTTTTGATACATTTGGTTTTCAGAAGTTCATTCTTGTTAATTGAATGGGAAAAAGTTCTGTAGCCTGACACATGTTTTTCTTTGTATAAGGTAAACTAATACGGGGGTACTTTAGAAGACATTATATTTGAGAGGCACTGTTTTTGAACTGGGAGAAGACAAAAAAGACATATTATTTAAAATTCAATTATGGATATCTACTATTGAAGCTTCCTATCCAGTAATATATAAAAAGGAACAAACAGTTAGATATTGTGAGATATTGAATGAAAAGGATGAACTTAAATCTAGCAAGCGTTGGAAAAAGGTGTAAAAATGAATTGGTTTTTCATATTGCAAGTACAATCTAGATTTATAAGATTTTTAAAAAGATGGTATTTATGATAAGCTGACTGATTTAGATAAAATTTTGATGGGTACTGATGAAAAGGTATTTTAAAAACTTTATGGACATTTATTAGAATTTAAACTGGAAGAACAAATTAAAGAAACGATGATTGCTTGGGGGAAAATTTTGATATGGGATTGATTTAGAGAAGTGGCAAAATTGTGGTCTCAAATTATAAATGACAATGTCAACTGCATATAAAGAGAATTTGTATAAGCTGTTTCACAGGTGGCATCTACCCCCGATGAGAATGCAAGAACGTTTAAGAATAAATCGGATAAATGTTGGAAATGTCATCAGATACCTGGCTCATATTACCATATGTGGTGGATGTGCTCGGATGCAAAAAAATATTGGACTAAAATCCACACCTGGTTGACAAAAATGATAAAACAGCACATAGACTTTAAACCAGAGATTTTTTTATTGGGAATTATACTGGAAATATACAATAAAGAATTGAAGTATTTGATTGTAAATGTTTTAACAGCAACTAGAATTGTGTTTGCTAAGAATTGGAAAAATGATAAAATACCTATGCAGGAGGAAGTTATTTAGAAAATTATGGTCTGTGCTGAAATGAGTAAATTGACATTTGAAAATTAGAGAAAAGAAAGATAAACAACTTTATATTATATGGGATTTGTTTTATCAATGGTTGGAGAAAAAGACATGGTAATGTAATAGATTTGTTGATTTTGTAATAGGTTTATTAGATAGATATAAAATATAATATAGACATATATAACCATTGGATGAAAGTATAATATAAAATATTAAATAAAATTTGAAATATCTCATATAAAGTGATAGAATAAATAGTTTGGTAATGGATTATTAATAATTGATAAGCATAAAAGCATATGTTAGTTTGATAATGTGGAAATTTATATAAATTGAGAAATGACTACAAAAGGATAGCACAAAAGATTTCTAACCAACTGGAACACTGGATGGAAGATGGTTTTTTATGTTTTTGTTTTGTTTGTATATGTTTGTCTTAAAAAACTAAAAACTTTTTCAAAAAAGAAGAAGAAAGTACTGCCCAATAATGAGATACAGTATAAAGCAAGGTTAGTGGCACAAGGGTTTTCACAGATGAAAAATGTGCTATGTGCTACTATGATGAAGTATTTGCACCAGCTGTAAAGAGTGAAAGCATCAGGCTAACACTAGCATTGGCAGCCACACATGGCCATAAAATTTGGCATTTTGACATAACACTGCATTCCTCAATCCAGAATTAGAGGAAGAAATTTACATGGTTCAAGCTCCAGGGTATGAAAATAAAAAGCCTAACACAGTGTATAAATTGAACAAGGTCATTTATGGGCTGAAGCAGTCAGCCAAGAATTAGAATATATGTCTAGATAAGGCATTGAAAGGTCTTATGTTCAAGAGTTGCAAGGCTGATGGTTGCATATACATTTGAAAGTTACAAGTGGGGATTGTCAACTATTAGCATTTGTGGATTATCTTTGCTTCATTGCAAATCACGGGGTTAGGGTTATCACAGGTAGAATTTGTTAATAAGTTGGGGAAGAAATTTGAATTAAAGAATTTTGGAGAAATTAAAAAAAAACTGATATAGCTTGTGCAGTAAGCATTCTAAGTCTGCTGCACCAACCCAATTGCATTGGATAGGTATAAAAAAGGAATTATCTGGTATTTGGAGGGAACTGTGAATGTGGGTCTTCAAATACAGGTATCAAAAGAATATTAAAGATAACTGGATTTATGTCTCTTCCAGTTATGAAGGGAAGAGTGTCAGAGTATATTCATGAACTGGCAGAGACATGGTTAACAAAGTAAGCATGGCAACAGACCAGACAATGGGAGCTGACAGCCTGGGTGTGGTTTGGCTCTGTGTGCTTTGCTGAGAATTGAAAGTGAAACTTATCTTGCTTGTTTGCTGAAACTGAGTTCTGCTGCTGCTTGTGTTTTGCTTATGTTATGTTGAAAGAATCTACAAATGGTATAAACTTTACTCATGTTGTTATGAATATAAAGAAGTTATTGATCCTGCTGAATCAGTCATCTGTGTGTTGTCTGGACTTGAATTTCTGCTGCAAACTCTAGAATTCTTTTATTGGCCCAAGTGAGTTTGGATACACAAGGAATTTGTCTTGGTGCAAATGCTCTCAGTGTACGTAAAAGAAAAAATACATTCATCAAGAGTCAAGAATTATAAGGTACAACATTTAATATAGTCATAGGATACAATAAGCAATCAAATCATACTAGAAAACAGTTCATATACATCATAAGGATACAAGCGACAAAGTTACAGTCATACAGTCACAAGTGGGAAGGGACACATGATCCCTGTGGTCATGTGATCACAATTCAGACATTTGGCAACTGATTCATATTTACAATGATCGCAGCAGCCCGGGGTCATGGGATCCCCTTTTCCAACTTTCTGCCGAGCAAAGTCAATGGGGAATCTGGATTCGCTTAACAAACCTGCTCTAATTTAACAACTGCATTGATTCGCTTAACAACGGTGGCAAGAAAGCTTGTCAAAGGAGACAAGGCAATGTCTCACTTAGCAACAGGACTCAATTGTGGTCATAAGTCAAGGACTACCTAGAAAAGAATAAAAATTACAGCTTGGAAGACCCTTTAGCCATATAAATTTGAGGCTCCATTGCAGTCATAAGTCAAGGATCAGCTATACTGAAGTCTAATTTCCTAACCAATGGACCAAATCAGAGACACAATCTGGGGAAGAGGAGGTTTTGCATTCAATGACAGTTGTCAGTCTGAGGTCTCCCTCTATTCAGTTCAAATTCCATATCGGCATCCTGTTGGGTGGCTGACCGTCCTCTCGCCTTCTCCATTCTCTCAAAAACAGAACAGCTTAATAAAAAAGGGGATTTTCCATCCAGTGCTGCTGTCTGTCTCTCTTCCCCACCTCTGAGCAAGTTCTATAATTCCGTCGGACAATTGGCCAGCCTTGATCAGATGGGATTAATTCTATTTATGCCACATGCTTTGGATAGCTGCTCAGCCAGATCCCAAATTGATCCAATTCAGCCTTTCCATATAGGTTAGTCCTCCGTTTATAACCACAAATTGAGACCAAGTTTTATGTTGTTAAGTGAACAATTTGTGAAGCAAATTTGTACTATTTTTTTTTCTCTCATTATGTTTGTGAAGGGTTGAAAATTGTGAACTGATTTAACTGCAGGTGTTAAATCAGTCACACAGTCATAAAGTGAATCTGGCTTCCCCAAATCTCTGTTGCTAAGAGAGGCAGCTGTTCAGTGAGATTTCATGCATTTTACAACCATTATTGCCACCACTGTGACAAGAATGTGACATTGTTTAAGTCACTCAGACAGTGATTAAGCGAAGCTGGCTCCCCCAGTGACTTTGCTTGTCAAATGGTCACAAAAGGGGTCATGTGACCGCAGGACACTGAGACCGTCATAAATGTGAGTCAGTTGCTATATATCCAACTGTAAATTATGTGGCCATTGATTATTGCAATGGTCATACGTGTGAAAAATGATCATCAGTGGCACTGTAACTTTGAACAGTCACTATATGAACTTTTGTAAGTCAAGGACTACCTCTACTGTTTTGCAACTGGACGTCAGTCCTTGACTTTTGACCATCACAGCCAGCCTTGACCAAAGTCATATAGCTGTACCTAAGATCACATTGTACAGAAGATCATATATCTTTCACACAATCTTCCTATGATGGTCACATAGTGACACAGTTGTCAGACAGGACCATCCAACCATTTTACAATCATTGTTATGACAGTCACTAAGCAAATCCTGCTGTGGTTAAACAAATATCATCATCGTTAAGCAAAAACCCTGGTTTGCTATAGCCCAGACAGCTGGAACTTCAGAACCCAGATGTATGTTTGGAGGTTTTTTTCCTCACATAGGTTATAACTTGGAATGGTCATTAAGCATAGATTGAGGACTTCCTGTTACAATACTTATCGAATTGGTTCAATTCCAGCATGTTCCGTCTGGAAAAACGCGAGGTAGACCGGGTTCCAACAACAAAGTCTTTATTAGTTAACACAGTTGAGAAACGGAACATTGGCTCAAGCCGCGGCAACCTTTTTATAGGGTTTTGCCTGCCGGCTTGTAGCCAATGACAGGTATTTAGTTTTGGCTGCCTTTTAGCAGCTTCGTGGATTGGTTCCTATTGAACCAATCCCCATTCAGGTTTTTTAGTCAATCAGAATCCTGTATTAGAAGTCTACTATTCTTTATACAGAACACCCCTCCCCTCTTGGTTTAGTCCTACGTGGTGACGTAGTCGCGCAGGTAGGTGGGGCTTCTTTTGACTCGACTGGACTTGCGCGGTTCATTTCTGCTGAAGACTTCGACCGGTTGGATGTTGCGTCTCTCCGTCGTCCTTGCTCTAATGGCGCCTGAAAGGGTGAGTCAGCCATTTTACTGCCGACTGAGTTTTTTAGGCCGGCGTTTTGCCGCTCCTCCTGTTTTCTCCGGCAGGTCGAGCTGGCCTGGCTGGCCCCTTCGAGTGGACTCTTCCCGCAATTTTCTTCTAACTGTAAGTCTCTTTTTTGCTCTTTTGTTTGTTATTGTATTCTGTGTTTAATTTAAACGGTTCTTTATTATTTTCTCGTATTTCCCCCCCCCTTTGGTTTGATTTTCGTTTTTTAATATTTGTGGTTGTGTGTTTGTACTTCTTTCTATGTTTCGGGACCAAAGGTGGTCTATGTGCCGCTTCCATTCCTGCGTCGTCTACGGTTAGTTGGTAGGACCGGGGGCCTGTAATTTGTGTGATTGTCCCTGGAAGCCATAATGGGTCCCCGGAAAATTTTTTTGCATAGACTAGGTCGCCTATTTCAAATGTCCTGAAACGGGTGGAGGAGTCGGGGGGTTTTCTGGTGTATAGTTTGGGTGCAATCTGTTTAATTGTGACCTCAGTTTTCTTCCCATTAGTAATTCCGCCGGCTTTTGTTTGTTATAGTACTGGGTGTGATATGCTGGAGGGTGAGTAGGCGATTTATTTTATCTTGGACATCCCAATGTCCATTTTTTCTAACCCTTCTTTGGTAAACCTGACCATTCTCTCTACCCTACCATTTGCAGCTGGGTGGGCGGCGGCGTTAGGGCATGTCTTATACCTAGGGAGGCTAGGTATTGTTCGAATTGGATACTCGTTAATTGTGGCCCGTTGTCGGACACTAGGACGTCCGGCAGGCCATGGGTTGCGAAGAGTTTGTCAAGTTGTTTAATAACGGTTTCAGTTGTCGTAGATGGCATAATTTTAACCTCCAGCCAATTTGAGTATGCATCTACTACAATTAGGAAAGTATGTCCCTTAGTAGGACCCGCAAACTCAATGTGGATTCGTGACCAGGGGCCTCGTGGGGTTTCCCAGTCCTTTATGGGTGCTTGTGGTGGGGAAGGCCTGTTTCTTTGGCATTTGTTGCAAGAATTTACCCAGTATTCGATGTCCCTATCTATACCCAGCCACCAGACATAGCTTCTAGCAAGGTTTTTCATTTTAACAATTCCAGGGTGGCCTTCGTGAAGCATACCCAGTACCTCAGTTTGTAATTTGGGAGGGTAACTACCCGATCACCACACAAACAAACAACCTTTTGAATCGAGAGTTCGGTTTGTCTGGTCCGGAAAGGTTTAAAGTTCTCAGTTTTTTTATTTTCCGTCCAGCCTTTATCTACCCAGTTCAGTACACGGGCAGTCAATGGGTCCCTTGCGGTGGCTCTGGTGACATCATTTGCAGATATTGGTAGATCGGGGCATGTCCTCTATCTGCAAGGTGGTCATCGCGGTGCCAGGTCTTCCTCTATAGTTGGTAATTGTGTCTGCTCAATGCATCTGCATGGGAAATTTGTTTCCCGGGGCGATGTGTCAGAGAATAAGAGTAGGCTGCTAGGAATTCTGACCATCTAGTCATTCGCGGGACAAAATGTTCGTGTTGGCTTGTTTCCCCTGCCAAAATTCCCAGTAGCGGTTTATGATCCGTTATTATCAAAAATGTTCTTCCATATAGATATTTGTGGAAGTGTTTCACTCCGGCGACGATTGCCAGGGCTTCTCTGTCCAATTAACTTAATTACGCTCGGTTTTAGACTGAGTCTTTGAATAGTATGCGATGGGTGCCTCTCTTCCATCTGGCAATTGGTGACTCAGGATGGCCCCGACTCCAACGGTGAGGCGTCCAGGTCACCGTCAATGGAAGTGTGTTACTAAACTGGATAAGAATGGTGTTTGATGTTAATAAGTTTTTTATTTTTTGGAAGGCTTTTCTCTCTCTGTAACCCCAAGTCCAAATTGTTTTTTTATCCAGTAATCGTGTAATGGTTCAGCTATTGTCGCTTTGTGGGGTAGGAACACGTATAAAAAATTATATAAAAATGCTGCAGTTCATTTTTGTTCCTTGGTTTCTGGTGCGTCTTTAATAGCTTTGATTTTTTTGTCAGTAGGGTGTATACCCTTCCGTCTATTAAGTAACCCAGGAATTCGACGCGATCAGTCATTAAACAGCATTTTTCTTTTTTTACTTTTAGGCCAGATTCTCTGAATTTAGTTAGTACATCTTTTAGTCTTTTTTTTTAGCTGGGTCGCATCTTTGGCCGAAATTAGCAACATCGTCGAAGTATGGTACGACCCTTTTTATACCATTCAATAGGCGTTCCATGAGGCTCTGGAAAACGCCTGGGGCTACACTCACTCAAATTGGAGTTCTGTTGCATCTGAATGCCCCTTTGTGGTCACTATTGTTTGTGCTTCAGCTGTTAAGGGGTCTACTGGGAGCTGTTGGTAAGCTTGCGCTAGATCTAGTTTAGCGAAAAACTTTCCTCCCCCCGAGAGAATGTAATAAGTGTTGTACGACTGGCACCGGGTATGCGCTTTGTTGCAATGCGTGGTTCAGGGTAGCCTTGTGGTCACCACAGATTCGAACCGACCTGTCTGGTTTAATTGGTGTTACGATTGGCGTTTCCCATTTAGCATGGTCAACAGGTTCTAAAACCCTTTGGTCTATTAATTTATTTAGTTGTTCCTCTATTTTTTGCTTTCAGAGCAAAAGGAACTCATCTGGCTTTAGTCTTCTAGGGGCTACCTGGGGGTCTAGACTAAAGGAAATTGGGGTTCCGAATACCTGCCAGGGAGCCGTCGAAAACATCCTGGAACTCTTGGATCAGGTTTTCTTCCCAGACGGTTGCGGCCACCCGGTCTACTCCGGTCATCCCGATGCCCAATGGTGCAAACCATTCGATGCCCAGGAGGCTTGGTCCAATCTCGGTCGACTATTGTCAATGGTAGTACTTCGATATGTTGTTTATATAGGCGACTCAGAAATGTCCTAGGCCTACTACAGGAATTCGTTTCCTTGGTAGTCCTTGAGGGTTAATTTTGTCTCTGGAGTTCTTTGAGTTTGATATCCTGGGACCAGTTGTTTGATGTGTCCCATGACACCATTGATAGGAAAGACCCAGAGTTACTCCATTTCGCAGGGATTGCCTTCTATTTTTACATTATTTTTCTTTCTTCCGCTTTCCATCTGAGCGCTTCGCGATAGTGAAAGTCTGATGTGTTTTCTCTTGCTTGTAATACCGCTGCCACTTTACTCTCGGTTTGTTTTGGCTCACTTGTGCGGCGGGAGGTTAGCTGCGTACTGTTCTGGGCTGTAGATTTTTTTTTATTCCTAGCCAGACGTTTCTTTCGAATATGCCCTTCCCTTTTCTTGCAACTCTGGCAAATGGCATCGAGGAATAGTGAGCCTTTAGCATTCTTTGGAGCTCTGGCCAAGTCAATTGTTTTCACATCTCGGGGCTTCGCCAAAGCCTCTGGCCATTTTGAAGAAATTTTGGGCCCTCAATGTGTCAAGAAACAGCTCTGCTTTTACGGCTGGTCTGAGATCTTGTCCATCTTTTTACTTTCCAAATACATCTGGAAACGGTGCTACATAGGCATTCCAAACTCCTCTTCATTGGGATTGAAGGGTGCGGGCGGCGTGTTATTTTCAGCCAGTTGTCCTTCAGTCTGGTTTTAGGACGATCCCACCTTCGTCGCCAAGTGTTCCGTCTGGAAAAACGTGAGGTAGACCGGGTTTCCAACAACAAAGTCTTTATTAGTTAACACGAGTTGAGACAACGGGAACACATTGGTCTCAAGCCACGGCAGCCTTTTATAAGGGTGTTGTTGCCTGCCGGCTTGTAGCTAATGACTAGGATATTTTAAGTTTTGGCCAGCTTTTATAGCAGCTTTGTGGAGATTGGGTTCTATTGAACCAATCCCCATTCAGAGTTTTTTAGGCCAACTAGAATCCGTATTAGGATAGTCTAATTCTTTTAATACAGAACACACGCAGCATCTGAAATCAGCTTGGTATATTGGCTGGATGGGCGACTCTGCCACATTATCTTTAGAATATTTTGAGCTTTTATTTGGGCCAGCACATAATCTTAGCTTGTTTTGACTAGCCAGCTTTAAACGCATGAAAGTTTGGAGTTAAAATCTGTACATTAAGGAACCTAGACCTTCTCATATATAAGGTAATTTTCGACTTACAACAGTCTATTTAGTGATGTGGTTCAAAGTTTAACAATGGCACCGAAAAAGGGACTTATTAACATTTTTAACATCTTAATAACTAATTGCCAACATCCACATGGTCCAGGTGATCCAAATTAGATGCTTGGCAACAGACTCATATTTATGATGGTCTAGTGTCCCAGAGTCAGGTGATGCCCCTTTGTGACCCAACCAATGAAGTCACAGGGAAGCAGATTCATTAACGGCCAGTGACCTTAAGAGCTATCAACTACTCTACTTAACAATGGTGCAAGAAAAGGTCGTAAATGGGTGAAAGCCTCACTGAACCAGCTGTCTCCAATTAGCAATAGAAGATTTGAAGCTCAATATGCGACATGTCGAGGGGTATATTCTTACCCTTCCTTTCTTAGCAAGTGTGTCAATATCAATAATCCGGTCAGGCCTTTTGCTCTCAAATTCTCAATCTGGTCCATAGTGATTGACATCCACTGTTGGAGGATGGATTGAGTAAAATGCAGTGAAACTCACTTAATAAAGCTTGTGCTCAGCAACCAAAAATTTTGGCTCAATTGTTATTGTAAGTCAAGGACGATCTCTGCCTTCCTCTGCATGGCAGCCTTGCCTCGTAAACTCCTTTCTTTTTCTGGGAATTTCTCCACTGTG
This sequence comes from Laticauda laticaudata, assembly GCA_004320025.1. NCBI lineage: Eukaryota > Metazoa > Chordata > Lepidosauria > Squamata > Elapidae > Laticauda > Laticauda laticaudata. The sequence goes on from BHFT01003686.1 coordinate 28,503, forward strand.
CTAGAAGCACCAAAATAACCCAGATGATATCAGGTCTCCTGTTGGAGCAGAGGGTTGGACTAGATGACCTCTGATGTCCCTTCCAGCCCTTGATTGCTGTGTTGTTTCAAAGCATCTTCCAAAGCCATGTCTAGTGCCAGGGTTTGTGGTCCTTCATCTCTGTTTTTTTCTCTCTCTCTTACTCCTTCCCTCCTCCCTATCTAGCTATCTCATTCACATTCCCTTTCCTCCCTGTCTCCCTCCCTCCTTTCCTCCATCCATCTATATCTCATTCACTTTCACTTCCCCACCTCTCTATCTTTCTTTCTTTCTCCTCTTTTTCTTTTTTCTTTCTTGTCTCTCCCTTTCCTTCCTTCCTTCCTTCCTTCTTTCTTTCTTTTTTCTTTCTTTATTCTCTCCCTTTTTTCTTTTTTCTTTCTTGACTCTCCCTTTTTTTTCTCCTTTCTCTTTCTTTAATTTTCACTTCTTTCTTTCTTATCTATCCCCTTTCTTTCTCTTTCTTCCCTTTTTCTTTCTTTTCTTTCTTGTCTCTCTCTGCTCTCTTTCTCTCCCTTCCCTTCCTCCTTCCCTCTCTCCTTCTAAAGCAAAGATACCCACCTCAAACAAAAACTTATTTGGATGAAGACAGCCATTGCCACCTGGCTTACTCAATCTAATAGCTCCCCCTTCTCTTCCAACCAAACCCGGCCGGCCACATCACAGCAGCGCATGCCAGTTGTCAGAGAAGGGCCTGGTGCCCATGTAGCAGCAAGAAGGGCTGTGAGAGAGAAGACATCCAGGCAGGCTGTGACATTGGGGAGGGAAAGAATGAGGAATGAGAGAAATTGAGACAGGAACTTCTTGTCGCCTTCCACGGGGCTTGGACTGGGATGCAATCTCCTTCCCTCCCTTTCCTTCCTTCCTTACCTACCCTAACAAGCTCATGAAACCATGTGCCTCTACTGTTTGGCTGCCACACCATAGCTCCACAGCCCCTATGATCTCAAGCTGGCTATCTGTGTGTGTCTGTCTGTCTGTCTGTCTTTCTGTCTATTTGTCTCTGTCTCTGTCTCTTTCTGTCTCTCTCTATGTGTATGTGTGTGTGTCTGTGTCTCTTCTCTCTCTCTGAAAGTTGAGATTGGGCCAAGCCAGTGAGTTCTCCTTGGGGCTCTTTGCTACTCCTTTTCTTTCTTCTTGGCAACTTTTTGGAAATCTGGGCTGGCTGAGGAATGAGTGTGAACCTCAGTGGAGGTTTCTCTGATATTCAAAATATCCAAACAACTTGGAATTGAAATTGTCAAGATTGATATAATTTTGGGACCAAGATGGGCTGCCTGTAGTTTAAGCTCAACTCTAGCTGTGTGGCGTGCTTATCCAGCGCTATATTAGTACTTTCATGCAAATGAAGAATACTGAGGTATGGCTGCCCATCTTGAAAATATATATATTTTTAAATGATTTGGCATTGATATTCTCAACAAAATTTCTCTTCTGTCAAATGCACTGCAAGGAAGAAATATTGACATCATAAAAGCCTAAAAACTTTTGCTGAGATCAATTAAAGCATTTGAAATGCTCAAAGGGTACCTACAAAAGAAGGTTGATACTTCAGAAACCTTCAAAAATATAAAATTTGTACAAAACCATCGATTTTTTGGACTTCCTCGGAAAAGATTTTTGGAGAGCATCATAATAAATTTGAAGAAAAGACTTCAAAAGATTGGATTGTCAACATTTAAAAACAAGTAGCCAATTGCAACACACCACAAATAAATTACAATTTATCCGTTTTTGGGAGCCAGATTACGGGAATATTGAAGAAGTCGTAGTTCCATGGCCAGAAGCTAATTGTTGTCTTTAATGAAATCTGTAATTATGAAATTAATAATGATTATAGAGATTTCATAGAAAATGTTTTAAAAGATTCAAAGAACGATGTAATTCCTGACAGTACTAAAAAAGCTAAAGATATTGTCAGAAAAATTGCTGCAAGTTCAGCAGAAGCGGAAAGGAGTTTCTCAAAAATGAACCTCATATATTAAGAACAGAGAACTTGCCTAATTTTTTCTGACATAACCAACCTAATGACCATCAGTGTGATTCGCCTACCTCTAAAGAATGGGACCCTATTCCTACTGTCAAAAAATGGTTATGAGCACACCATCACACAGCCGAAGATTGAAGGGTAAAGATTAAAGCCCATGTCACACTGCACCAACGGATGGAAAGAGGATGTAAAA